>CANSZD010002541.1:0-284073 GCA_947648045.1 Beta corolliflora | reverse complement strand
CTGCTCAGGCCAAGTCGTGGTTTTTTAAGCCCGATGTAGTACTCATTCGAGTGCACTTTCCTTCTGATTGTCTGCTCTGAGTCAAAGGGTGATTTTTCACGGTTAATGGTCGTTGAGACCTCAGTTTGATTTTTGCTTCCCAAGATTTGGTCATTATCTGTAATAACCAGAGAGAAAAAAGGGTGATCAAATATATAGTGGCAATCCCAATAACAAAGCAAGTTCTTATAGCACATAATTTCTCATACATGCAAATATAGAGGAAGTAGTGTAAGTGTTGCCAATTAAAGGCAATTCAGGTAATAGATCAAAAATTGCAGGAACGCTAAATAACACTTCAATATACTGTTGGAAAGAAGATAGCAATCTGCTAATTTTCGACTTATAAGATGCGTGAGGGTCAAATATGTTACTACTTGTTGAACTAAATGGTGCAGATTTATAGGCTATGTCAATACCTGGCAAAATTTCTCTGCTAGTGAGCAAGAATTTTGAGTGCAAGGATGTAGTGAACCGGCCAAAGGGAGATTTTGTTAGAGAGTAGCTTGAGAGAAAAGGCAGAGAATTAATTAGAAAAGGAGAGAAGGGTCATCAGGATGCGTATATTTAGAGAAGAGAGAGAAAAATGTACGTAGGGTTTGTTTCTGTTTAGTTGTTTAGTTTTGGGGAGAGAATCAAGGCTCTCGGATGCTTGATAATAAATCTTCAACTTCTGTATTTTTTCAAGTTGTCAATTAGATCATCTTCTTCTTCCTTTCATCATTTCTTCGTCTCTGCTCTCTATATTCTCAGAATCCATTTTCCAGATTTTCAGCTCATAACATCGGACTGGTCATAGAGCCCCCTACTCAACTCAATTATTTTATTCGAGCAAATTTGGACAACCAAAAAGCTTCTCCATTAGAAAGAGCTTTTGGTACAGGGACTAGTTGTAGAGTGTAGACTACCAAATGCAGTTGGGAACAGCACATGGGGGATGCAAAGTCAAATGCAGTTTTTGTTTGTGTCATCAAATGACAATGATATACATCAGTCGTTCGTGCCTTTCTTGTTTTCATCAAAAATCTGGGAAGCGGTGCTCTATGGTTGAAACGAATAAATTTAGCAGGCAAGGGAGATTGGAATTTGGAGGGACGTTTGTTTCACTGTCAAAGAAAAATTCAAAAGCCATCTTCAACCTATTACATCTGCTACAGCTGTTTACAGCACTTAGCAGAAAGCAATCTCAGGAAGTTTTCAGGTAGTATAGAGACTGAAATTGTCAGTTTGTGCATCTCACCAGCTGCCATGTTAGCATTCAGAAGAGCTGTATGAACAAAATAAACATTTATTCCCAAAGTGCTTAGCCAATTTTCTTTGTATTGCTGTGTCTACTTGCTACTTGTCTGCTGCTTCTCCAGAGCTAGCTCACAATGTCGCAGCTACATAAGGTAGAATTCCTTTGAACTTGCAAACATATAATTGTCTTTCTGCCAATTAAACCTGGACGGAAGATTTCTCAAGGTTTGAAAGATGACGAAATTCAACAAAACGAAATCTGTGGAAAGTTAACGTCCTTAGCAGCCATTCTATTCAACACATTTTAAATAGTTGTTTTACTTGAAGCATACTCTTTTTTTTTCCTTTCCTTATTCTGCTATATGCTTGGTAGCCAAATCAGTGTATAACCAGGGAGTGACTCAGATATTTTGCTGCTTAACATCAGGATTGACATCCATTTCATCCGAAGCAAAAAGTTTTGCTTCCTCTTTACATAATTTGCACCTTGTTACCCGGAAAGCGGAACCGACTCCTGAACGCCACCCAGATTGCAAGGCGAACACGACCAAAAATTCCAGAGGTCGCGTTCCGGTTCGTTGAGTTCGACCACCCCTCTACTTTCGACCTATGAACGCAGAAGGCTTTCAATTCTTTCAGCTATTAAAGTCCAACAACGAAGCTCTTGCATGCCTCTCTTTATGTGTACTATAGTGTTATGATATAGCTTTTTTTCCTGTGGAGGAAGGTGGTGTAGATTATATGAAAGGAAGCGGGATTTTTGCTTGGGATGAAAATGGATGATAAGATGCAAAGTAGTTCAACGGTTCCCTCAATTTACACGATTGGGTTATAAGAAAAGGAAAAGAAAGAGTATGCTTAGAGTAAAACAACTACTCAAAATGTGCTGAAAAGAATGACCATTTATGAGACAAAAAGGTAACTTTACAGAAGGTCACGTATTTCTGTTTATTAAATTTCACACCTTTCCAACTGTGGAAAGCTTCCAGCCAGGTTTCGTTGGCAAAAAGACAATTGTAAGTTTGCAAGTTCAAAGGAGTTCTACCTTATGTAGCTGGACAAAGACAATAAAAAATCATCTAATTTGCAGGAAACTAAACTAAACTAAGGAAGTTCCAAGTCAAACACGTATCTATCACATAAAGTAGAACTTCCAATACCATCTGTTGTCAAATGTATCTAGACTATAGAGTGTAATGAAATTTACCAGGGCTAGAAATGACAGCACGTGGTCTTGGGATAGAACTAGCTCTGATATGGGGTTTAGTACCATCTTCTTCCAATTCATTCTTCTTTACAGCTGCCAGTTGAACAAAAGTACCAAAATCAAGGTTCATGGCTAGTCCAAAAAAGCAGCGCGTAGCTATGCAGGACAAACGGGAACTTACGTTTTGGCATGGAAGGGGTGGAGTAATTGATCTTGGGATGTATGACCTTGGTACCTTGGCAACGGATACTGATGAGGAATGTTTACTACCTTTTACTGTCAACAATAACCAAAATTCAATTACATATAAGTGAAGTAAGAGCATACAACATGCAGTGATTAAAGTAGAGATATATATATGTCACAATACAATCAAAGATTCTAATAATAGATCGTCAATTAGCCTAAACCAAGGAGATGCATCATGGTTATGAAGAACACAGACAAGAGCTCTAAAGCCATATCTAGCTAAAACATAGCATGAAGATAAATAATGCCCGCAGGAAAGAAAAGACACACAGAATTAAAGAAAAAAGGGTAATAGTCTATACCACTAGTTACAAAAGATAGAAGGAAAATAAAATCTGCAGAGACAAGTCTACGAGCATCAAAGGTGTGGATTACATTAAAGATAAGCATACATCCATTTCTCTCTTTAGTAAGAACTAAGAAGATACCTCCATCCTAATTAGTAACTACTATAGTTCTCCACATGACTAACACTTAGTTTGGATAACACTGGGAGAGATATAGGGGGAAGGGGAGGGGAAAGAAAGGAGGGGGAAGATGGAGCTCTAATTTTCATCCAAATCTCTGCAGTTCGGGAGGGGTGATGTTTATTGAAGAGGCAGGGAAAATGAATCATTCCCTCTTCCTCCCCTTCCTTTCCCCAATCTCTTATCCAAACAAGGAACTTGTTCCCCTCCCTTTCTCTTCCTTTCCTTTCTCCCCATTTCCTCCAATCCAAACAAAGTGTAAACCTTGTGGAGACCATAACTGTTAGACTGAATAAAAGAAACTTGTAACAGTTAGATCTGGCTCGCCTCAATTCTAAAGTATAGCTCAATCCTAAGAAAGCTTTACAGCACATAAAGATAACCAAGAATCATGAAAAATAATCAAGACACTTGCCTATGAAAATTGGCTTATATGTGGTTTCCATGCCACATTCTTGCAGTTACTTTAGGGGGTCAGAGCTTCAGACAAAAGAAAACGTACAAGGAACCTCAGAACTTCACATTCTTGAAGAATGACGTATTCGGCAGAAGATTTGATGACAGAGGCAGCAGAAACAGCACTTCAAGGGAGCTTGTCCTCGTAGATACCTTAGTCCCATAAATGAAAAAGAAGTAACAAGTAACAATGATTCAAGTGATGCAATTACTAGACATCAATGTGATAGACAATCTCTCTCCCAGCACACAGTAAGCTAAGTGTGCTATTGAGTGAATCGACATTATTGATGGAGGAGAATGTCAAAGAATCCCAAACCAAGACAAGATAGCTCATGTGAAACCAATTAAGCACTGTAGTGGATGATGCAGTTCCTATCACCTATCGAGTATCAGGACTTGGAAAATCTTGAAAAGATACTTGTGGTCCAAAGGTCAGAAAAAGTGTTGGGGGTTAATAGCTTGGGAAAGGAGAAGTTTAGACCTTGTCTAACGGTCAAGAAGAAGTGCCTCAACATCAAAGATCTCGAAGTTTGCAAGGAATTGACTGCTCATTGAACTGAGCCCTTTTAGTTCCTGTCTCTAATGGTCAAAAAGAAGTGCCTCAAAATCAGTAGCGCAGTACTGGGTCCTTATAGTCCCTTGTCCTAAAATCATTGCCGCATATATAAGGAAAAATGATTTCTCTGCTAGTATGTCTCAGTTCCGTGTTTATACTGCAGGTATGCATGATCTGTGTGGCTTTCATTCTGCATACATGGGAGTAAGTTATGGCCAGCTGAATCATGTAGAGGATTACTTACTGGGATGCTGACCGGACGTTTGTTTTCTGCAGACAAAATGGTGCTGACAGGATACTGCAAAGGCTGCTATTATAAGGTGTGTTGACATGTTCTTGCCCCCTAGAGTTTAAAGCAAAGAAAAGGTGGCCCTTTTTCTGCGCAGCAAAGAAATAGTAGCTACTCCCTGCGTCTTTTCTTTACTTGCTACATTTCCGTTTTTAGGATGAAAGTTCAAAAAGTTTGACCACTTTTTTCCATTAGTATATGAGAGAAAAAATTATGATGTGAAATCATGTTAGATTTGTCCAATGTGTATTTTCATTAATATCAATAAATTTTAAAATCCAATAAAAAAGCAAATAAAGTTATTAACAGTGAAATTTGAGTCTTAACTTGGATACCATGCAAAAGCAGAGGTAGAAAGTAAAAAAGGACGGAGGGAGTATTTGGTTAGACTGCTTGTGCACTGTACATCTTTCTGATCAGACTGCAAGGAAGAGAAAATTTTAAGGCTTTAAGAGCAGAAGACGACATTGGTCCATGACGCAGCTATGCTCAGTATTTCTCTCTGCAGTCTTGTATGTTGAGCTTGTTAATCGGCCTTCAGATTGAATCATTGAAATTGCTCATCTTCTTTTCAAGAAGTATTAAAATTTTATTATTACATTCTAGAACCATTAAGAAGAGAAATGCAATGAGGCTTCAAGCTTGGTCAGGCTAATCTACAACATGGTAACTATTTCAACCTAGCAAAAGTAGGAAGTACATCTATTGAGGAGTCCTTGTATTCTCGTTAAATTTATACTCCTTAAGGTATCTAATCGATGTTGTATGAGATATAAAATAGAATCATTGATGACATTTCGATAGATTTTATCTCCTATCAGAAACTAGACTTAATTTAGAAAGATTTCAATTGCTTCATAAGTCAATCAAATTCAATTCACAGAGATGGGGGGATTTATGATCATCATCACTAGATTGGATAACTATATTTTCAATTAAGACCTTTGCCTATACCCAATATGATCAAGTCATCAAGATATCAGTGAAGCAGGCACATATTTCTGACTTGGGCAGTAGGAATAGAAGAGTGATCACGATGCTGTCCATGGAAAGGACAAAAATCCAAATTAATGGAACACACACATGATGAACCTTAATGCATTGTCTCTTGTGAGTGCTCCACTGCTCCTTCCTTCACTCCTGATGGTCTCTCTTCCACCTCATTTTCTCACATTTCAGGAAACCCAAGCAGAAGTGTGTTATAAGGGCCTAAGAGGCTAAGAGGTTCCTTCCCACTTTTTGAACATAATATCAAGATCTGAATAGTATTGGCTGCATTTCAAAGGGGTCTAGACACGTGTCAATGCATCTAGAAAGGAGGGGAGGGTGAAACAATACTTCTTTGCAGTTTTCCAGTTCAATCTCCCCATTTGTTTCATCTCAAGCAACCATCATTAACCATTGTAAAATTGTTCCTTTGACAAATCAAGTGTTCCATCCCAGCCTACGACCTTTGTGTCCACTGTAAATTCTGCTTCAGCACTAGAATGAATAACCAAACTCCATTTTTGACATTCAAGACGAGATCTAATCCTCCTCAAGGGACATCTAAGGAGGCTTTAGTTAGCTTGCCTTACTAGTATAATAACAAGGTATAGGCATTGTAGCCTACATTTGTAAAAGAAAAAGGCTTGATATGAAACAAACTAAGATAACCCTTAGATATCCTCCAACTGAACAACATAAACATATAAGGAAACATAAAGTCAGCCCATAAATAGAATATATCCTACTATTTGAAACGGAGAAATCACAATAAATATATTCAATTTCATTTTTGGTGTAAATGAGCGAAGAAGCAGTTATGTAGATGGGATTCGATCCCCTACCCGCTACCACCCCCACAAGTCTTTACCAACTAAGTTAGATGACATCCACAAAATAAATATATTCATAAAAGCTATCATAAACCCAATCTAACATTGCTAATAGGCAAAACACAAAACTTTCAAAAACTACAATGGACAGTTCAACCATGAAAACATTCTTACAGTGGATGTCATCTAGCACCATTGCATAAGTCTTGGGGGCAATACTTAAAAGACTCGGATCATATCGCATCTACAATACCACTCTTTGTGGCTCACTGTATACCCAAAAAGGCAAAAATACATATTCTTACTAACATCTTTATAACTAAATTACAAGCAAAACTGTGATAACTAACAGTAAATAAATAAAATAAAAAATACCTGGGGGGCTAGAATCACGTATGGAGAGAGAATTAAAACCCTGAAGTGGACTTCTGAGGCAATCATACTCATCATCCTGCTCTAAGGCCCTTACTTTCACCTTTGGATACACTTTAAAAAAGACCCGTTAGTTAAAGACAAAAACCCATTTAAATTACAGTTTCTTTTATAAAATTAATACATTGGAAGCCAAAAACAAACAAAACCCATCTGAAATTTTGTCAAAAATTAACAGAAATATGATAAAGAAACCGCCATTAAAGTACTATAAGCATTACCCATAAGAGTTAAGACCATTGATCATAAAACTAAAGAAAAAAATTTAATTTTTTTCAAAAAAAGAAGATTACTTGTTGAACTGTGAGATGATGAGCTAACTTCTTGGTTGAGCATTCAGATTTCAGAGAATATATTGAATGGAGAAAAATTGGAAAACAGGTATGTGAGTTTTTATTTCTTTGCAGTTTATTTTTGTGGGCGTTTCTAGGAAGTTGACTAGAAAACACGGTAAAATCGTTTTTATTCAAATGAATATTCGAGGAGGAAGGGAGTTTAAAAAAACCCCATTTCACCAAAAAAAAAAAAAAAAAAAAAGGCCATAAATTGCGTAACTGCAAAGTTGCATGATGAAAAGAAAATCATAAAAATGGCTTTTGCTGAATGGGAAAGGAAGGAACAAAGCATAGAGGTCAACTTGAGTTTCGTGATGTGTTTCGCTTTCTAAAGTAGTCTTTTTTGGTTGAAACTTGAAACGGGTTTGGTAGAAGATTTAGTTTGACAAACACATGGATGGTTATGGTTTTGTGGGCCCATTCATTGCTAGGAGCAATATAATCTTCGTCCATGTTTAGTCAATTTTGCAAGTTTGTTATGCTTGTCCTTTTCTTTTGCCTTTGATTCCTATGTTTTCAAAGGATTACATTTAGGCTTCCAACTCAACTTATCAACATAAACTAGTATTTTTACCCGGACGATTCCCCCTGGTCGATTCATAATTATCAAATATATTATTATTCATATATATTATCTTTGATTTTATTAGATTTTCTTAATATTCTATGTAGTACAAAAATTGAAAAATGAACGTTATGGCGTGATAAAATATTTTTAAAAAAACTTATAAGGAATTGTGGAAAAAAAAATAATTTCAATGAAATTAGGGTAAGAGAATGTTATTACTTAATAAAATGGTTAGAGATCAAAAAGCTTGTCCATGTCTTTATGTTTACATATAATTATGAGACTTAATTATGTTTTACTTTGAAACATAAAGCATTGAAATTGTAGTAGATTAGTGGTTAAACTCTCACATTTTATTTCAAAGGTCATGTGTTTGAATCCTAGTAACTAGTAAATATATATTGTTAATATTTTTAAATGAGATTATAAGCATGTGTATTAGAAGATTGAGCAGAGAGTGCCACGTGGCACCGTTCCTTTGATAGGAAAGCCTTTTAATATATTTGTATAGACTAGTTGTTGATTGTCTGATTGGTGATGCCTCGAGTTATAACTTGTAATTTAAGGGTCCATCTAATATTATTGTCGGTTTTCAGTTTTTGATTTAATGATTATAAAAGTCATATGATATAAGTGGTAAAATGAACTACTCCCTCCGTCCCATAATATAGTGCTTACTTCTTTTTTTGCACGGGAATTAAGGAGAGTGGAAGGGAGTAGCAGGATCTCAAAAATATTTATTTAATAAAATACTTTTGTCTTGGAACTACTCCCTTAGTTTTGTTTTCCTTTAAAAAAAATCAAAAAAAAATTAATGTTCCTTGGAATTGTGTAAAGTAATAAATAGATGCACACATTTTAAAAGAAAAAGTAAGGTATTTTGGAGAATTTGGGTAAAGATTGAGGATATTTTAGTCCAAATAAATTGATAAAAATAAAATAGGCACAACATTTTGGGACACCCAAAAAGGAATGTAAGCACTATATTATGGGACGGAGGGAGTATAAATTAGTCAAAGTTTTACTCCATCCGTCCCAAAATATAGTTCCCATTTCCATTTTGGGTGTCCCAAAATATAGTTCTTGTTTCTATATTTAGTTCCACATTTTCCGTAATTTGTCTAGAAAAATTGTGTCCCCATCATTTTTTTGCTTCTTGAATTTTGTTTTTTGCTTTGTTTATTCAACCCAAGTGTTACAATTCATGCTCTTTCACCAATTATTCTCCATTCTCTCTCCTAAAATCATCTTTTCCCATACAACATTTATTTAAATAAACAAAAAATCTTTATTATCCCTCTTAGATTCTACTTACCTTAATTCTCGTGAAAAAATAGTTACGGGAACTATATTTTGGGACGGAGGGAGTACTAATCATGTTAATATTGAACGCCCGACCCGACATAATAGATTAGTAACAGATTACTAGAAACTACTTTTTCTGGTTTTCACATTCTTTTTTCTTTAGTTTTAAAAAAAAAAATTGGAGATTGAATACAGAAAACAATAACGAACCTACCCTAAAATTTTCTAATGAGGTTTTGTGGAAAAAATGGGGATAAAAATGGCAGCCTATGGTTCTTGCCCACATATTTTAACAATAATAGTAGATAGTATTGCTATTCGATTCTTGATCTCTTGTTGTTTATTATTTAAATTTAGATAAGGCGTAAGGATTCAGTAGTTGGAATTGGAATTTGGTTACATATTAGAGGTATAGCTTGGTAGTAAGATCATAACCTTTGAATTAAGAGATTATGGGTTCGAAACCTCTTATGCAAATATTTCAATCATTTATACAAAAAATGTCAATGCAATGTCAACAACAAAGTGGAGCCACATCACATATAAGTTGGGGAGACACTTGACGACCTACAATACTTGCCCATGCGTTTTGGTTATATATATTAATACTAATATTGGTATAAAAACTTATTGATATTGATATCAACAAAAATAAGTTGAGATCAACACACATAAGTTTAATTTTGGTACAAAGAGTATAAGTTAAGTTCAAGAAACATAAAGTGAGGACAACAGAGTTGTAACTATAAAGCATGTACCATTCACAGATTATATCTCATATTTCTTCTATTGTAATATATATATATATATATGTTTATCTTACAAACTTACATATATTATTTATCTAAATTTTTTCTTAAAACCTCATGGTCGTCAAATCCCATGCAATTTGTCATGCACTTTATTTATCCAAACTTTTCATAGAAAAATTAAAGCTTGTGGTTGAATTGAATATATTAAATATCCTCAATGGGGATGACAACTGGATAGATTCATATTAGATGGTGCATAAGCCAACTTCGATCCGACTTATAACTTTTGATCCACTTCTGCCTCCGCTTCCAACCGCCTTCGACTTATCTCCTTCAACTTTGATGCAACTTATTTCTTCCAAATTCAATTTTTTTTGCTCCAATATTGTTATTTTTTAACGAATTTTGCACTAAATTAAATACCCCTTAGTAATTTTTTATATCCATCGTATACACTCAATATCTTTGCGATTCACCATATAGTTTTCAATTCTCTTACAGTACCATTGAATACCCTTACTGATTGACGACTTGCATTGGTTTACTCTTATATACTTGGTGTGCGGGGATGATGACTTTGCATGGGGTTGGAGCCATTGGAGGATAGGGTTAGGACCTTAATGCTTCATCTCTTTGGTTATTTATCAAAAATTCTCTTGATTTTATCTAGAATTGCTCAAATTTCTAAAAATAAGGCAAATAGAAGTAGATCAAGAGAATATATGCTGTAATGTCCTATAATGAGCCTAAAATGTCTTAATTCTATGTTAAAATGCGATGCAAAGGACCTCTAGAAGTGTACATAAAATAGACTTATCGCATATATCCAAAAGAGAATATAGTAAAATCTGGTGCATGTTTTTTTATTTTTTTATAATGAGATGTTGTCATTTTGTTCAACTTTTTTTGGTGTTAAGATCTCAATGTTCCAAAGATGGAATGCTTTGAATTTCCCTAATTTTGGTTTTAGATCTGAAAATTTGGATGAGTACCGTCTGACTGAAAATTTTTAATTAGTTAATTTTTTTAAATTTTTGGAGGGTGATTCTATCCTTTTTTAGTATTAACGTAGTTGGGTCAAAATGGGTCGGTCAAATTCGGAGTTACATTGGTGCGATTGGGTTGAGAGTTGGAGTTGAATTTCATGTCCGACTGTAAGTCGAACAGGTCAGATTCAGATCTTGCGGGATCTAACTTGAGTCCAAATAATTGCCATTTCTATGTAAAGTCACAATGACAATCAATGATAACTCAATTGTATAATCAATTACACTATTTTGTAAATATGCTCAAGGTTATTGGTTGTTACACATATATTAATTTAAGATCTTGCACAACATGCATGAAAATATACACTATGTCGTTGATATAAGATTACGTACAACTTTTGACTAATCTGTCTAACATTGAACTTGGTAAAATGAAATAGTTGAATAATTAAAAAAATGAGATTATTCAGGAATACTTTTACATGACCTAGATAGAAGCTAAGTATGAAATTATCTCAGATGATCCTTACCTTTAGCCTATATTCTCAAATAGCCCTCATCTTTACACCTTTATCTCTGATAACCATAAACTTGTATTTTCTCATTAAAAAAAAGAATGGTATTATGTGTGTTTGACTTTGGCATGTTTGACAGTTAATTAAAACATAACCGCCAACCAATTTTCCTTGTTTATGACATTTTTCCCATCACTTTGACATGTGTTGAGTTGGAGAAGATGTCGTAAAAGGAAAAGTGATTGGGAGATATGTTTTAGCTTACTGCCAAACTTGCAAAAGTCAAACACACATAACGACATCTATTTTGTACGTCAGTTTCAATGAGAAAAATACAAGTTCAGGGTTATTGGAGACAAAGTTGTAAAAATCAGAGTTATTGGGAAAATAAGTTAAAGGTCGAGATCATATGAGATGATTTCCCTTACTTTTATATCAGGAATTGGGAGAACATTACTTGAAGCAACAATTACAAGAGTGTATGACAATCCATTCACTTTATTTGTAGTGCATGCTCCTGGACAAGATATTGATAGCATGTAGTTAAGCTGATTCTTCGACATCAAATATAATTCAAGAAAGATAGAATAGTTTTTTTAAACAAGCTTTCAATCTCTTTTAGACCATGTTATTGTTTCGGTATTATCATCATTACAAATCATGTAAATATGGTATTTGGTAACAATATATAATTATTTTTATATTAGATTATTGTTCATTCTAGCTAGTTTTTCTCGAACATAATTTGTTACGCTTATAACATTTTAAATAACTTACATTAGAAAATCATATTGTATTATAACGCCTTACATAAATAAATCTTGATCAACAATTACTCGTTACATTATAAAATCATATTGACATATTATATATGATTATTAGAAGAATAATATTGGCATATATATGTGACTATTAGAAAAATCTTGAACAAGAAACATGCCTACATAGCTGTTTATAAAAAAACTGATTGGAAAGAGTACATGAAATAAGAGTTAAATCATAACTCCCATATCTCATTACTATTATAAGGTGTAGCGTGCCCAATATAGAATGTTAATTGACTTCATTAATGGCGATGAACAAGGGTAGAATTTGAAGAATAAGTCTAACCCACATGAGTTTTTTGCATAACAAGTGGCTTAGCTACAATTTCCCGTGTAATAAGGATTTTAAAGAACAGGAAACCACTACTATAAAACTCTCACTATGTTTTTTATACCAATCACTCAGAACTTAAAACTGAACGTAGAAGCTAGTGAAAAGCTGATGAGTTCTTTGTTTGTTCATTTACTTTGAACTCTTGTATATCTTAATATCAATTTATTGAAGTGGTAAACACAGGAACATAATAAATTAGTAAAAGTTGGTAAGAATTAATGGCAGGGGGAGGATTTGTAGATGGTGGAACAGGGAAACACTATGATGGTGGTGTCACCATCTTTGTGTTGTTCACTTGCATGGTTGGAGCAACTGGTGGTCTCATCTTCGGTTATGATATTGGAATTTCAGGTTCGTTGCTTTTTTCTTTCTCGTACAAAGTCCACTAGAAGATAATTTTTTATAAGTTACAAAGTTTTTACTTTCCACTCGACAATGTACAACTTTGATCATTAATGTATATTATTGTCTAGTTAGTAAAATAAAGGCAAAATTGGCCTCAACACTCGAACTATAGCTGGGTGCAACACCACCAACTACGACTAGTAAGCCTAAACACCACCAACTATGGGGTGGGGTGCATTCCGTACCATAAATGAGGCCGGAAGCCTAAATGTTGCCGATAAAATATTGCCGATGACGGTGGGTTTTTATGGTACAGACTGCACCCCACCAAGTAGTTAGTGGTACAGACTGCACCCCACCCCGTAGTTGGTGGTGTTTAAAGTACTTAGTCGTAGTTGGTGGTGTTGGGTGCACCCAAGCTATAGTACAGGGTGTTGAAGCCAATTTTGCCTAAAATAAATGAAAAAGTTCAATGATAGTGTAAATATGCAATGTGAGATTAAACCTACATCTTAAATGCTCCCTCATCCCTAATTTAGTTGCTACATTTATTATCTTATAGTTTTCGATACACAACTTTTACCATAAATATATTTCCTTACACATCAATAAATATCATAAAATTTCATGTTTAGAATATAGACATTAATATATAGATATTTAATTTATTAAATAAACAAGTTTTATATCATATACATCATATCTAGCAAAATGTCCCTTTTTCCCAAATAAAAGTACTTCTTTTTTTTCTCTATACTTACATTTATCTTTATTTATTGGTGTTGATTTATTTTTAGGTGGAGTGACTTCAATGGATATATTTTTAAAGAGATTTTTCCCATCGGTATTCCATAAAGAGTCAAAAGCAGGTGCCGGTAGTGCATACTGTAAATTTGATAGTCATCTGCTGCAACTCTTTACATCATCTCTGTACCTTGCTGCTTTAGTGGCTTCTTTCTTTGCTTCTTGGGTCACAAGGGTGTATGGAAGAAAGATGTCAATGTTCTTTGGAGGATTAACTTTTCTTGTTGGCTCTCTTCTTAATGGATTTGCTCAAAATGTGGCAATGCTCATTATTGGCCGTGTATTTCTCGGTATAGGAGTTGGATTCTGCAATCAGGTAAACAAAATTAGTTGGAAATCACTAAATAACAATTACTTTTCCTACTACTTTACTTTATTCACAGACATAACTACATCTACCCTGTGGATAGATTACTAGTTCCTAATAAACTATTAAAAAATAATCATAATGGCGAGTTGAATTCTAAATCACTTCTTTTGTCATAATTTTCAAGACATATATATCATCGCTAATATCTTCAAATTTTAAAAATAATTATCTAAGGTTAATAATTTGAAGATACATATTCAAACGACTCTAATAAGATCCTACATGATAATTGGTAATTTTTTTTCTTACATATAAGTGAAAAAGTATGGTTAAAATTAGAACTGAATTTTGACTTTGAAAAAGCAAACAAGTAAACTATTATAAGATGGAGCAAATTTTAATTTCTCTCCAATTCTATATATAACTCCCTCCATATCTACAATAAATATCCTATATATTATTTTGGTTAATTCACAAGTAAATGACATGTTATTTTAGATGAAAATAGAACCTACTCTACCCCAAGAATCAATTTATATGATATGGGCACCTAGAGTGACTATCTCTATTATCTTATATCCATGTAAAATGGGACTATATACTAACTCACTCTTCATCAAGTAATTCTTTAATGAAATTATACGTTGTCTACCAGCAAAACCGGCATTTCTCACTAAGTATTATGTACTCTTAGTACACATGAAAAAGTCTAAGAGAATGTTTTCCTTGTGGAGAGGGGGGTACTTTTCAAGGTTACTTTGACTTTAAGTCGTCAATTACATATAATTGCTACAAAATATATACTATTTAGATTTAATTATATATATGAAAACATTAGGACCATAACATCTGTATGTTCTATCATTCTATATTTATAATGAATTATACTTTGATCAAAGTTAGGCCCTGAAAGCTTTACACATGAATAAAATTGTGTTTTTTTTTAAAAGAGTTAAAATCTATAAGTGAATGTGTAGATCTAAATGGTATACTTATATATATACACACATATATGTTCACAGTCTGTGCCTATGTATCTCTCGGAAATGGCACCTGCGAACCTAAGAGGAGCTCTTAACATTGGTTTCCAAATGGCAACAACAATTGGAATACTAGTTGCGAACCTTATAAATTATGGGACATCTAATATCAAAGGCCATCTAGGGTGGAGACTTTCCTTAGGCCTAGCAGGAGTACCAGCAGCAATGGTAACCATAGGAGGCCTAATTCTTCCTGACTCCCCCAACTCTTTGATCGATAGAGGTAAGCAACAAGAAGCAAGGAGAATGTTACAAAAAATTCGCGGCACCGACAATGTTGATGATGAGTTCCAAGACCTTGTTGAAGCTAGTGAAGCATCTAAAGCTGTTGATAATCCATGGAAAAACATATTAAAGTCCAAGAATAGGCCTCAACTTATTATGGCAATGCTTATTCCTTCCTTTCAGCAACTTACTGGTATTAATGTGATCATGTTTTATGCTCCTGTCCTTTTTAAGACCCTTGGATTTGGTGATGATGCTGCCTTAATGTCATCTGTTATCACCGGAGTTGTTAATGTTGTTGCTACTTCAGTTTCCATCTTCTGTGTTGATAGACTTGGAAGAAGGGCTTTGTTCCTTGAAGGTGGTGTCCAAATGTTTATTTGCCAGGTAAGATACATGTATGACTCCTACTTAATTTGGTATATGAAGTACTATGAAGTTGACAAAGCACATGTTTGGAAAACAAAAGTTTTTCTCCACAACAAATGTTAAAAGAATGAATATTTTAATATTTCTTCCTCCTTCCATAAAATAAATATCCGTATTCTTCCACAAATAAATTTTCTGTACTCTTTTTCAACCTTTTTACGAATAAATCTCTTGTATTTTTGGTTGGGCAATACACATATAAAGTAATTATTTTTTTAAAGGAAAATTTATGCCATCCAACCCATATATGATGTAGACATTCTCATTAACTCTAGTTTTATAATTAATTTTTGAATTTACATTTTAAACCATTAATCAAGGAACCTATGACAACTACATATCAAAAATTACAAAAATTGTATGCATAATAGAAATATAATTTGAGGATGAATATATTACTTTCATATAGTAAAAAGTACATAAGATAATAGAGTTTCATATTCCTCAGTCCTCACCATGCATGCATGCAACATAAACAAAGATACTAACCAATATTATTTTATTACAGATTTTGACAGCATTATTCATTGGGCACACATATGGAACCACAGGACAAGGGCAATTCTCAAAAACAAGTGCTAATTTTGTGGTGTTCCTAATTTGTATGTACGTTGCAGCATTTGCATGGTCATGGGGTCCCTTAGGTTGGTTGGTTCCTAGTGAAATATTCCCTCTGGAGACTCGATCAGCTGGAACAGCCATTACAGTCATGTTTAACATGATCTTTACTTTCATAATCGCGCAATGTTTTCTCACCATGCTTTGTTACATGAAGTTTGGGCTCTTCCTTTTCTTCAGTGGCTTTGTCATAATTATGACTACCTTTATATACTTCTTTCTACCTGAAACAAAAAATGTGCCTATTGAAGAGATGTATGCAGTTTGGAAAGCACATTGGTTTTGGGGTAAATACATTCCTGATGAAGCATTGGGTAGCTACGCCAAAAGCATTCAAATGCCCCAAAAGGCATGATTTAGTTTTTTTTTCGTTTTTCATTTTTTTTGTGTTGGGGGGATAAGCATGAAGTAGTTAGCTTGCTGGATAAGTATTCTTTTGGTAGATTTAGACTACATTTAGGAAGCTTGTAGTTGTTTTGTTGGTTGCCATTTCTTTTTTCAGTCCTCTCTATTTTGGGCAAATAATTTGTAGCTTGATTATTAATGAAGACACTAGATTTCTCTTCATTTCTTTCATCATCTTATAAGGTAACATCAATTGCTTGTTTCATTCCTTCTATAAAAAGAGAAAGAAAATTATTGTTAAACAAATTAAAATGAAAATGCCTCTTATAACAGACCTATACTGTTCTTATATTATATATTCTAATATCCACTTTGATAGCATTAACATTTTTGATTAATTGGATATTTGCAAAAATTATAAAATTTTGATATTCTTAATCTAATAATTGAGACGAATCAAGCAAGAATCTTCGTTTCATAAAAAGTCATGATTCTTCTAATTAATATTAATGACTTTTACCTAAAACAAACTTAAACATGTAAAATGTTGTTGATTCTTCTCATTGTATAATTGCAAAATATAAACTTTCCATTAAGATTCATAAGTTAACAATTTCAATGGTCAAAATTGTACATTGACAAGTGTAAAAGTCAACATCTTACGATTAGGCTCCGTTTGGTAGAGCGTAAAACGTTTTCCGCTAAGTTAACATCTTACGATTAGACAATCAACAACAATTGTTGTTCTGCGTATTTGAATGATATGTTCTATGTCTCCGCTAAGTTATCAAATGGTTTATATGTGCTAGACTAAGAAACCCACATCTATAACATAGACAACAAGAAACATAAAGCAAATGATTCAAACCCTACATACCTATGGCATTGTCGATTAGGCCACATAAGCTCAAAGCGCATTGAGAAGCTTCATAAAGATGGAATTCTCAAATCATTTGATTTCGAATCATTTGATACTTGTGAGTTTTGTTTGATGGGGAAAATGATAAAGTCTCCTTTCACAGGTTCAAGTGAAAGGGCCAATGACCTTTTAGCCCTCATGCATACGGATGTGTGTGGACCTATGAGTAATTTGGCTAGGGGAGGGTACATTTACTTCATTACTTTTACCGATGATGTAAGCAGATTTGGATTTGTTTATCTCATGCGGCATAAGTCGGAATCCTTTGGAAAATTTAAGGAATTCCAGAATGAAGTACAAAACCATCTTGGGAAGAAAATTAAGGCACTGCGATCCGATCGTGGTGGTGAATATTTATCTCAAGAATTTGGTGATCGTTTGAAGGATTGTGGAATACTTTCACAATGGACTCCACCAGGAACACCACAGAGGTGTTTCTGAAAGAAGGAATCGAACTCTACTTGATAGGGTTCGATCCATGATGAGTCTTGCTGATCTTCCTATTTCATTATGGGGATTTGCGCTTGAAACAGCGGCATTCACACTTAACAGAGCACCATCCAAAGCAGTTGAAAAGACACCATATGAAATGTGGACTGAAAACGTTCCAAAATTGTCTTTTCTAAGGATATGGGGTTGTGAAGCTTATGTAAAACATTTACTTTCTGATAAGCTTTCACCCAAATCCGATAAATGTCTCTTTGTGGGTTACCCAAAATAGACTAAGGGATACTACTTCTACAACCAAAGCGAAAACAAAGTGTTTGTTGCTCGTAATGGTGTCTTTCTGGAAAAGGAGTTTATTTCCAGAAAAACAAGTGGGAGAAATGTATATCTCGAAGAAGTTCGAGATGAGCAACAAATGGATGAGGTTAACACCTCATCAGAGGCGGCCCGACATGAAAATGCTCAGGAGGCGGTGCATTCAATTCACGTACCTCCTACCGTCCCACTTGGAGATACTCTATGCGAAGTCACTCAACCTAGTGAGGTAGAAACTTCTTCTGTTGTTCCCCAACGTAGGTCTAGTAGGACCATAATCCCGTCAAAGAGATATATTGATTTCCTTTTGACTGAAAGTTCTGAAATAACGATTTTAGAATCAGAAGAACCTACTAGCTACAAAGAAGCTTTGGATAGTCAAGACTCCGAAAGATGGCTTGAGGCCATGAAATCTGAAATGGATTCCATGTCTGAAAATCAAGTATGGGACTTGGTTGATTTGCCTGATGGGGTAAAACCTATTGGATGCAAATGGATTTTCAAGTTGATAACAGACAAGGATGGAAACATTAGCGTTTTCAAAGCAAGGTTGGTGGCGAAAGGTTTCAAACAAATTCATGGTATTGACTATGATGAAACCTTATCACCAGTAGCCATGCTGAAGTCCATTAGGATAATCCTTGCGATTGCTGCCTTTCATGACTATGAAATATGGCAGATTGATGTCAAAACCGCTTTCTTGAATGGGTTCTTGAAAGAGGATGTGTACATGACACAACCTCAAGGTTTTGAAGATCTAGAAAATCCAGGGAGGGTATGCAAGCTTAAGAAGTCCATTTATGGACTAAAGCAAGCATCAAGGAGTTGGAACCTCAGGTTTGATGAGGCAGTCAAGAAATTTGGCTTTCTCATAAATGAAGAGGAATCTTGTGTATACAAGAAGTTAAGTGGGAGTAGTATTACTTTTCTGGTCTTGTATGTGGATGACATACTTCTCATAGGAAATGATAAAACCATGCTTGAGTCAGTCAAGGAATGGCTTAAAAATTGTTTCTCTATGAAAGACCTAGGAGAGGTAAAGTACATATTGGGAATAAAGATCTATAGAGATAGATCGAAAAAGCTTATTGGACTTAGTCAAGAGACTTATATTGATAAGGTTCTTGCAAGGTTCAAGCTAGAAAACTCCAAAAGAGGTTTCATTCCCATGCAACATGGCATAACACTTGGCAAGACTCAGTGTCCTTCGAGTCATGATGAGGTCAAGCGTATGAGTAATGTTCCCTATGCTTCTGCAGTAGGATCCATTATGTATGCCATGATATGCACTCGACCGGATGTTGCATATGTTTTGAGTATATGCAGCAGATATCAGTCAAATCCAGGAGATGCGCACTGGATTGCAGCTAAAAACATCCTCAAGTACTTGCGAAGGACTAATGATAATTTTTTGGTTTATGGTGGAGATGATGAGTTGGTTGTTACTGGATACATCGATGCAAGCTTCCAGAGTGACAAAGATGATTTTCGATCTCAATCTGGTTTCATATTTTGTCTCAATGGAGGAGTTGTGAGCTATAAGAGCTCTAAGCAGAGTACCATCACGGATTCTACAACTGAGGCTGAGTACATTGCAGCAGCTGATGCAGCAAAGAAAGCTATTTTGATCAAAAAGTTCTTTGGTGAGCTTGGTGTATTTCCTAGCATTGAGAATGGCATTGAGTTGTATTGTGACAACAATGGTGCCATTATTGCTCAGTCCAAGGAGCCCAGATCGCATCAAAGGTCTAAACATGTGCTCAGGAAATTCCATCTTATTCGAGAGATCGTTGGAAGAGAGGATGTGAAAGTAAGCAAGGTTCATACTGAGGATAATATTGCAGATCCTCTGACTAAACCGCTTGCTTAACCTAAGCATGAGTGTCATACTAGGTCTATGGGGCTTAAGCATATGGGAGAATGGCTTTAGGTTGTTTACTTCATGATTACAATTGTAAATACATTTATTATGCTTTGGATGTTTATCAATAAAAATTCGTTTCTTATTTAATTGTTTGGTTTAGTATTAAATAAAATGTCCAAATAATTTGTGTATTTAAATAGGATTATCAAAAACGTTTTGATAATGGAAACCTATAAAGTGAACTGAATCACAATTTATTTAAAGTCCCTAGTCTAAATCACTAAATTGGACATAAGTGATTTATTCAAAAGACTAGTACATAATTAATTGATAACGCAGTTCCATGAGCTATGTAGACATAAAGATGTCTAATTGATTATATGGATGTATATTTGATACATTGAGACTTGACCTAATTAGATTTTAAAATAGAATCAAAGTACTATATTTAGTGGATTCCTTTCACATGAGTATGTCTTAATAACCAAAAAATATAATTAGTTTAACTTTGACATTGTTAAACGCCGCCCCGTAAAAGGAGGTTGTAAAGGCAGTGATCAGGTGGGCTAAGAATTGAGTGGGAGTTATGGTCATACAAGAGTGGATAAGTACTATTATTTAATAGGAATGGTGTCTGGGCCTCTTGATGAGCGAGAACTGGAAAATTGCATGGCCATGCGGAATAGGATTAAAGAGTTAATCCTTATTTGAGCAGTTCGAACTCAACGATCAAGGAACATAAATTTGAGAATAACATGGTGTTATCAAATTTGACATTAAGTGACTTAAGGAATTTAACATTACGCTCTTGTCTTCGGACAAGTCGGGATTGAATAAATATGATTAATAGGACAATGTTGATTGGGCTTATAACTAAAATAGATTAATCCTATGAGGTCACACATTGTAGCACAAGTTGGACAAAGCAATCCAAACCCATTTAGGATTAGGATTGAGCCGGTCCAAAAGGGAATAGGAGGAGAATTAGTTCTCCTAACTAGCCTATGACTCTTCTATTATATATAGGATATAAGATTAGGGTTTACTGATCAATTCATTAATCAGTTTCTTTTCACAAGAGAAAGAAGTGAAACTCAAATCTATTCCCTCTAACCGGCGCCTATACCACAGATTTATTCCGTTCTAGCAAACGTTGGTGTTCAACTGGTGCTCGTCGACTGATTAGAGGAGCAACACTTCGGATCTTCAAAGGTTTGATATTTACTCCCTATTGAATGATTGATGTGTTTGATTATGTTTGCGATCCTATGATAGATGTTAGAAAATTGTTTCCTGAAATTCCGCTATATGCATCTATATATTCCTACAAGAAGAGGTTCAACATGCCCATGACTTGGCCGTTAAGGCAAGGAATGGCGTGTTGGTCTAGGTGTCTTTTTCTTTCTGGAAGTTCTTATTGGCAAAAAAAACGTTGGAAAAAAAAGGGTAAGCGACAGGTTGCGTTCTTCTTGGCGGCAAGAGCAATCGTTAGATGGTGCACACGTCAGTATGGTGATGAAGATGCGCACATGTACATGACTAACAAACCAAATGTACATGAATAACAAGTCAAATGAACACATGTACATGACTAATAAGCCAGATGAACATATGTACATCTCTGTTAGTATATGTTCATTGGTATTGGTCTTTATGTTCATAACCTAGTGCTTAATGTTCATCGTGCGCACCTTCCTCACCATACGGACGTGTGCACCTACTAATTCACGGCAAGCGATTTAGCCTTGTTAGGATTTTTATTTCTTTAGCCCTTTTAAAACATCAAGAAATCAAAGGGAATTTTATTCCAATTGGAAAGGAAATTGAATAGTCTGCTGACATTAGAAAACTTTTGGATTAGGAAAGTGAGGGATCTTTTATTTTAACAAAGGGAGAGCAGTAGGAGGCGGAATCTATACAAATATATTGAAAGGCGTTCTGAAGCAAGTATACACGCCACGTGGCACTCTCCCTTTAGTTGTTTCGTTTCATGTCATCAACATACATTAAAAAATTAGAAATATGCTTCGTATAAGATTCGACCACGTGACCTCAAGTTACTATAGTAAAGTTCTAACCAATGAAGTATGCAACATTAGATGCTCTTTTTTGACATGAAAATATTAATAACCCGGGGCATCGCCCGGGCTTAATAACTAGTTCATATATAGAAAGAGAGTAGCAGCGGCCCTCACTTACAAAGAATTACAGAACAGCAGCAACGATTACAGACAACAACATAGCAGATTACGGATTACAGATTACAGTAGAAATTGTCGACATCAGCGCATTACATAATATTTCTTCATTCGCAACTTTTGGTACTTTATAAGTTTGGATGTTTTGCTCTAGTTTTTTTTTCTCCAATACAATTGATAATAGAATTTGGATTAATAATATAGCTTTTAGATTATTTGTTTTTCAATTATGAATTCTTTTCCTGCTAGAGAATAAATATGATTAATAGGACAATGTTGATTGGGCCTATAACTAAAATAGATTAATCCAATGAGGTCACACATTGTAACACAAGATGGACAAAGCAATCCAAATCCATTTAGGATTAGGATTGGGCCGGTCCAAAGGGGAATAGGAGGAGAATTAGTTCTCCTAACTAGCCTATGAGTACTCTTCTATTATATATAGGATATAATATTAGGGTTTAGGTGATCAATTCATTAATCAGTTTCTTTTCACAAGAGAGAGAAGTGAAACTCAAATCTATTCCCTCTAACCGGCGCCTATACCACAGATTTATTCCGTTCTAGCAAACGTTGGTGTTCAACTGGTGCTCGTGGACTAATTAGAGGAGCAACACTTCGGATCTTCAAAGGTTTGATATTTACTCCCTATTGAATGATTCATGTGTTTGATTATGTTTGAGATCCTATGATAGATGTTAGGAAATTGTTTCCTGAAATTCCGCTATATGCATGAGTGCCAACTGTCAATTGTTTCCTGAATGATTCAGTATTTTGTGGTACTACCATGAGTGCCAACTGTCAATTGCATGCCAACTATAATCCTCATTTCTCAAAAGGATCTACTATCAATCAACTATAACGTAATTATTCTCACTTGTAGATTGCATCACAACTAATTTTTCCATTAGCATGTTGATTCATCATATCCTTTTTTTTAAAATGTTGAATTGATGATTCATCTAATCCAACTTCTCCTATAAAAAATTATTTATCTTTTCTTCCCCCTTCTGAAATTCACAAGCACAACAATGTGGTATCGGTAGCTAATAAGCTAACTTAATACATTTTCACAATTATTTATTGTAAGAAGAGATTAATGTAACTGTGAAAATAGAAAGAGAAAAACAATATATAATGATGTGTTTATCTGAGATACACGTTTAACTTAAAAGCAAGCCCATTAACCGACTCAATTTTTGCATCTTTTTTTTTGG
The DNA here is from genome assembly GCA_947648045.1 of Beta corolliflora. Taxonomy (NCBI): domain Eukaryota; kingdom Viridiplantae; phylum Streptophyta; class Magnoliopsida; order Caryophyllales; family Amaranthaceae; genus Beta; species Beta corolliflora. Next base: position 260,618 of record CANSZD010002541.1, on the reverse strand, counting down.
GTCGGTTACGCGACCCATAAAAATAAAATTCCATATTTATTACCTCTTTCGGGTAGACATATTAACATGACGGATCAAACATATCAGGTCTCCTGAACACCCCTGGTGTAGTTACAATTTGGTTCTTAAAGCAGAATCAATGTAGTTTATAGCTATAAATTATGAAATATTAGGCTATAAACTTTCCATATTTATAAACTTTCCGAGATAAATTACTAAATATAAATAGGAATTATATTATGAAGATAATAAAGTTAATTATTTTAGTAATCGTATTTTCTTGCTAGAGAATAAATATGATTAATAGGACAATGTTGATTGGGCCTATAACTAAAATAGATTAATCCTATGAGGTCACACATTGTAACACAAGTTGGACAAAGCAATCCAAATCCATTTAGGATTAGGATTGGGCCGGTCCAAAGAGGAATAGGAGGAGAATTAGTTCTCCTAACTAGCCTATGACTCTTCTATTATATATAGGATATAAGATTAGGGTTTACTGATCAATTCATTAATCAGTTTCTTTTCACAAGAGAAAGAAGTGAAACTCAAATCTATTCCCTCTAACCGGCGCCTATACCACGATTTATTCCGTTCTAGCAAACGTTGGTGTTCAACTTGGTGCTCGTCGGCCGATTAGAGGAGCAACACTTCGGATCTTCAAAGGTTTGATATTTACTCCCTATTGAATGATTGATGTGTTTGATTATGTTTGCGATCCTATGATAGATGTTAGGAAATTGTTTCCTGAAATTCCGCTATATGCATCTATATATTCCTACAAGAAGAGGTTTAACATGCCCATGACTTGGCCGTTAAGGCAAGGAATGGCGTGTTGGTCTAGGTGTCTTTTTCTTTCTGGAAGTTCTTACTGGCAAAAAAAAACGTTGGAAAAAAAAGGGTAAGCGACAGGCTGCGTTCTTCTTGGCGGCAAGAGCAATCCGTAGATGGCGCACACGTCAGTATGGTGATGAAGATGCGCACATGTACATGACTAACAAGTCAAATGTACATGAATGACAAGTCAAATGAACACATGTACATGACTAACAAGCCAAATGAACATATGTACATCTCTGTTAGTATATGTTCATTGGTATTGGTCTTTATGTTCATAACCTACTGCTTGATGTTCATCGTGCGCACCTTCCTCACCATACGAACGTGTGCACCTACTAATTCACGGCAAGCCATTCATTTTTGTTAGGATTTTTATTTCTTTAGCCCTATTAAAACATCAAGAAATCAAAGGAAATTTTATTCCAATTGGAAAGGAAATTGAATAGTCTGCTGACATTAGAAAACTTTTGGATTAGGAAAGTGAAGGATTTTTTATTTTAACAAAGAGAGCAGTAGGAGGCGGAATCTATACAAATATATTAAAAGGCATTCTGAAGCAAGTATACACGCCACGTGGCACTCTCCCTTTAGTTGTTTCGTTTCATGTCATTAACATACATTAAAAAATTAGAAACATGCTTCGTACAAGATTCGACCACGTGACCTCAAGTTATTATAATAAAGTTCTAACCAATGAAGTATGCAACATTTGATTCTCTTTTTTGACATGAAAATATTAATAACCCGGGGCATCACTCGGGCTTAATAACTAGTTCATATATAGAAAGAGAGTAGCAGCGGCCCTCACTTACGGAGAATTACAGAACAGCAGGAACGATTACAGACAATAGCAGATTACGGATTACAAATTACAATAGGAATTGTCAACATCAGCGCATTACATAGTATTTCTTCCTTTGCAACTTTTGGTACTTTATAAGTTTGGATGTTTTGTTCTAGTTTTTTTTTCTCCTATACAATTGATAATTGAATTTGGATTAATAATATAGCTTTGAGATAATTTGTTTTTCAATTATGAATTCTTTTCCTTAGTATGTTAGGCTAAATCTCTTTGGGGTAGGGAGATATATTTAGCATTGGGTTATTATATTGTTAGAATGGAAAAGTTATGATTTTTCATATTTAATTTTTCATGATTATAGTTTGGTTGGATTGATACTCCACATTATTGTTTAGAACTAGTTTGATTATACTTAGACTCGCCATCTTTGTGTAATTTGCTAGTTTTATTGCTAGGACTTGACTTGTGACACGTAATTGTTCTTGTTAATTCCATTCGTAGTGATTAAGTATTTGATTAGTGACTAAAACTGGTCATACTACCTAAGATTATCAACCCTTTATGTTGCACAATCTGAGCTTTTTAGATTGTGGCTTAAGTTAACTTTTTCTACAGTTCTAATAATGCTGCTAGTTAATCGAGTCTAGATAGCTTGTTCTAGATTATTCATTAGTTAGACAATAATCCAAGAGCTTGTTTGGTTTATTTGCAATAAGCTAACCATTTTTGTTACCATTTCTCTCCTCTATTTGTTTCTATTTCCTTTCCATTCCATACCTCGAACCAAATGACCCCTTCGAAAGTTTAGAGTGTCTATGTGCATTCTTGAGTTAACATCAAAGTATATGCGTGCTTTATTTAGTTCAATGATCAATTAATATTCCAATACCAATATGCATCTCCTCATCCCTTTTCCCCTATAACTAGTTGTTGACCCGGACGATGCCCCGAGGTTAATCTATATTTTGCATTACATTTTAGTTATTCAATATGGTTAATGTCGTTCTTTTTTTTTTGCCTTTTTCTTTAAAGAATGTAATCGATTAATGAGAGTTTGTTGTTTAAGGGTGTTCATAACCGGTTACCTAGTTATTCGGGTATCCAAATATGCGGGTACCGAATATGTGGGTTCCCGCATTTGCGGGTAGCTAAGAAAAAGCAACCCATGACTCGACCCTAAACAGTAGGGTGCTCGCAAAAGTGTCATAGCTTTTTTTTTTATGAAAAATAAATCATTAGAAGAGCTACATAAGAAGCTACTACTATGAGTGTCAAATCCCGATCCATGTTGATTACAGTATTTTGGGGTACTACCATGAGTGCCAACTGTCAATTGCATGCCAACTATAATCCTCATTTCTCAAAAGGATCTACTATCAATCAACTATAACGTAATTATTCTCACTTGTAGATTGCATCACAACTAATTTTTCCATTAGCATGTTGATTCATCATATCCTTTTTTTTAAAATGTTGAATTGATGATTCATCTAATCCAACTTCTCCTATAAAAAATTATTTATCTTTTCTTCCCCCTTCTGAAATTCACAAGCACAACAATGTGGTATCGGTAGCTAATAAGCTAACTTAATACATTTTCACAATTGTTTATTGTAAGAAGAGATTAATGTAATCGTGAAAAGAGAAAGAGAAAAACAATATATAATGATGTGTTTATCCGAGATACACGTTTAACTTAAAAGCAAGCCCATTAACCGACTCAATTTTTGCATCTTTTTTTTTTGGGTCGGTTACGCGACCCATAAAAATAAAATTCCATATTTATTACCTCTTTCGGGTAGACATGTTAACATGACGGATCAAACATATCAGGTCTCCTGAATACCCCTGGTGTAGTTACAATTTGGTTCTTAAAGCAGAATCAATGTAGTTTATAGCTATAAATTATGAAATATTAGGCTATAAACTTTCCATATTTATAAACTTTCCAGATAAATTACTAAATATAAATAGGAATTATATTATGAAGATAATAAAGTTAATTATTTTAGTAATCGTATTTTCTTGCTAGAGAATAAATATGATTAATAGGACAATGTTGATTGGGCCTATAACTAAAATAGATTAATCCTATGAGGTCACACATTGTAACACAAGTTGGACAAAGCAATCCAAATCCATTTAGGATTAGGATTGGGCCGGTCCAAAGAGGAATAGGAGGAGAATTAGTTCTCCTAACTAGCCTATGACTCTTCTATTATATATAGGATATAAGATTAGGGTTTACTGATCAATTCATTAATCAGTTTCTTTTCACAAGAGAAAGAAGTGAAACTCAAATCTATTCCCTCTAACCGGCGCCTATACCACAGATTTATTCCGTTCTAGCAAACGTTGGTGTTCAACTGGTGCTCGTCGACTGATTAGAGGAGCAACACTTCGGATCTTCAAAGGTTTGATATTTACTCCCTATTGAATGATTGATGTGTTTGATTATGTTTGCGATCCTATGATAGATGTTAGGAAATTGTTTCCTGAAATTCCGCTATATGCATCTATATATTCCTACAAGAAGAGGTTCAACATGCCCATGACTTGGCCGTTAAGGCAAGAAATGGCGTGTTGGTCTAGGTGTCTTTTTCTTTCTGGAAGTTCTTACTGGCAAAAAAAAAACGTTGGAAAAAAAAGGGTAAGCGACAGGCTGCGTTCTTCTTGGCGGCAAGAGCAATCCGTAGATGGCGCACACGTCAGTATGGTGATGAAGATGCGCACATGTACATGACTAACAAGTCAAATGTACATGAATGACAAGTCAAATGAACACATGTACATGACTAACAAGCCAAATGAACATATGTACATCTCTGTTAGTATATGTTCATTGGTATTGGTCTTTATGTTCATAACCTACTGCTTGATGTTCATCGTGCGCACCTTCCTCACCATACGAACGTGTGCACCTACTAATTCACGGCAAGCCATTCATTTTTGTTAGGATTTTTATTTCTTTAGCCCTATTAAAACATCAAGAAATCAAAGGGAATTTTATTCCAATTGGAAAGGAAATTGAATAGTCTGCTGACATTAGAAAACTTTTGGATTAAGAAAGTGAAGGATTTTTTATTTTAACAAAGAGAGCAGTAGGAGGCGGAATCTATACAAATATATTAAAAGGCATTCTGAAGCAAGTATACACGCCACGTGGCACTCTCCCTTTAGTTGTTTCGTTTCATGTCATTAACATACATTAAAAAATTAGAAACATGCTTCGTACAAGATTCGACCACGTGACCTCAAGTTATTATAGTAAAGTTCTAACCAATGAAGTATGCAACATTTGATTCTCTTTTTTGACATGAAAATATTAATAACCCGGGGCATCACTCGGGCTTAATAACTAGTTCATATATAGAAAGAGAGTAGCAGCGGCCCTCACTTACGGAGAATTACAGAACAGCAGGAACGATTACAGACAATAGCAGATTACGAATTACAAATTACAATAGGAATTGTCAACATCAGCGCATTACATAGTATTTCTTCCTTTGCAACTTTTGATACTTTATAAGTTTGGATGTTTTGTTCTAGTTTTTTTTTCTCCTATACAATTGATAATTGAATTTGGATTAATAATATAGCTTTGAGATAATTTGTTTTTCAATTATGAATTCTTTTCCTTAGTATGTTAGGCTAAATCTCTTTGGGGTAGGGAGATATATTTAGCATTGGGTTATTATATTGTTAGAATGGAAAAGTTATGATTTTTCATATTTAATTTTTCATGATTATAGTTTGGTTGGATTGATACTCCACATTATTGTTTAGAACTAGTTTGATTATACTTAGACTCGCCATCTTTGTGTAATTTGCTAGTTTTATTGCTAGGACTTGACTTGTGACACGTAATTGTTCTTGTTAATTCCATTCGTAGTGATTAAGTATTTGATTAGTGACTAAAACTGGTCATACTACCTAAGATTATCAACCCTTTATGTTGCACAATCTGAGCTTTTTAGATTGTGGCTTAAGTTAACTTTTTCTACAATTCTAATAATGCTGCTAGTTAATCGAGTCTAGATAGCTTGTTCTAGATTATTCATTAGTTAGACAATAATCCAAGAGCTTGTTTGGTTTATTTGCAATAAGCTAACCATTTTTGTTACCATTTCTCTCCTCTATTTGTTTCTATTTCCTTTCCATTCCATACCTCGAACCAAATGACCCCTTCGAAAGTTTAGAGTGTCTATGTGCATTCTTGAGTTAACATCAAAGTATATGCGTGCTTTATTTAGTTCAATGATCAATTAATATTCCAATACCAATATGCATCTCCTGATCCCTTTTCCCCTATAACCAGTTGTTGACCCGGACGATGCCCCGAGGTTAATCTATATTTTGCATTACATTTTAGTTATTCAATATGGTTAATGTCGTTCTTTTTTTTTGCCTTTTTCTTTAAAGAATGTAATCGATTAATGAGAGTTTGTTGTTTAAGGGTGTTCATAACCGGTTACCTAGTTATTCGGGTATCCAAATATGCGGGTACCAGAATATGTGGGTTCCCGCATTTGCGGGTAGCTAAGAAAAGCAACCCATGACTCGACCCTAAACAGCCGGGTGCTCGCAAAAGTGTCATAGCTTTTTTTTTATGAAAAATAAATCATTAGAAGAGCTACATAAGAAGCTACTACTATGAGTGTCAAATCCCGATCCATGTTGATTACAGTATTTTGGGGTACTACCATGAGTGCCAACTGTCAATTGCATGCCAACTATAATCCTCATTTCTCAAAAGGATCTACTATCAATCAACTATAACGTAATTATTCTCACTTGTAGATTGCATCACAACTAATTTTTCCATTAGCATGTTGATTCATCATATCCTTTTTTTTTAAATGTTGAATTTATGATTCATCTAATCCAACTTCTCCTATAAAAAATTATTTATCTTTTCTTCCCCCTTCTGAAATTCACAAGCACAACAATGTGGTATCGGTAGCTAATAAGCTAACTTAATACATTTTCACAATTGTTTATTGTAAGAAGAGATTAATGTAACTGTGAAAATAGAAAGAGAAAAACAATATATAATGATGTGTTTATCTGAGATACACGTTTAACTTAAAAGCAAGCCCATTAACCGACTCAATTTTTGCATCTTTTTTTTTGGGTCGGTTACGCGACCCATAAAAATAAAATTCCATATTTATTACCTCTTTCGGGTAGACATGTTAACATGACGGATCAAACATATCAGGTCTCCTGAACACCCCTGGTGTAGTTACAATTTGGTTCTTAAAGCAGAATCAATGTAGTTTATAGCTATAAATTATGAAATATTAGGCTATAAACTTTCCATATTTATAAACTTTCCAGATAAATTACTAAATATAAATAGGAATTATATTATGAAGATAATAAAGTTAATTATTTTAGTAATCGTATTTTCTTGCTAGAGAATAAATATGATTAATAGGACAATGTTGATTGGGCCTATAACTAAAATAGATTAATCCTATGAGGTCACACATTGTAACACAAGTTGGACAAAGCAATCCAAATCCATTTAGGATTAGGATTGGGCCGGCCCAAAGAGGAATAGGAGGAGAATTAGTTCTCCTAACTAGCCTATGACTCTTCTATTATATATAGGATATAATATTAGGATTTAGGTGATCAATTCATTAATCAGTTTCTTTTCACAAGAGAAAGAAGTTAAACTCAAATCTATTCCCTCTAACCGGCGCCTATACCACAGATTTATTCCGTTCTAGCAAACGTTGGTGTTCAACTGGTGCTCGTGAACTGATTAGAGGAGCAACACTTCGGATCTTCAAGGGTTTGATATTTACTCCCTATTGAATGATTCATGTGTTTGATTATGTTTGCGATACTATGCTAGATGTTAGGAAATTGTTTCCTGAAATTCCGCTATATGCATCTATATATTCCTACAAGAAGAGGTTCAACATGCCCATGACTTGGCCGTTAAGGCAAGGAATGGCGTGTTGGTCTAGGTGTCTTTTTCTTTCTGGAAGTTCTTACTGGCAAAAAAAAAACGTTGGAAAAAAAGGGTAAGCGACAGGCTGCGTTCTTCTTGGCGGCAAGAGCAATAGGTAGATGGCGCACACGTCAGTATGGTGATGAAGATGCACACATGTATATGACTAACAAGCCAAATGTACATGAATAATACGTCAAATAAACACATGTACATGACTAACAAGCCAAATGAACATATGTACATCTCTGTTAGTATATGTTCATTGGTATTGGTCTTTATGTTCATAACCTAGTGCTTGATGTTCATCGTGCGCACCTTCCTCACCATACGAACGTGTGCACCTACTAATTCACGGCAAGCGATTTAGCCTTGTTAGGATTTTTATTTCTTTAGCCCTTTTAAAACATCAAGAAATCAAAGGGAATTTTATTCCAATTGGAAAGGAAATTGAATAGTCTGCTGACATTAGAAAACTTTTGGATTAGGAAAGTGAGGGATTTTTTATTTTAACAAAGGGAGAGCAGTAGGAGGCGGAATCTATACAAATATATTAAAAGGCGTTCTGAAGCAAGTATACACGCCACGTGGCACTCTCCCTTTAGTTGTTTCGTTTCATGTCATTAACATACATTAAAAAATTAGAAACATGCTTCGTACAAGATTCGACCACGTGATCTCAAGTTACTATAGTAAAGTTCTAACCAATGAAGTATGCAACATTAGATGCTCTTTTTTGACATGAAAATATTAATAACCCGGGGCATCGCCGGAGCTTAATAACTAGTTCATATATAGAAAGAGAGTAGCAGCGGCCCTCATTTACAGAGAATTACAGAACAACAGCAACGATTACAAACAACAGCATAGCAGATTGCGGATTACAGATTACAGTAGGAATTGTCCACATAAGTGCATTACATAGTATTTCTTCCTTCGCAACTTTTGGTACTTTATAAGTTTGGATGTTTTGTTCTAGTCTTTTATTTCTCCAATACAATTGATAATTGAATTTGGAATAATAATATAGCTTTTAGATTATTTGTTTTTCAATTATGAATTCTTTTCCACTTATTAGTATGATTTTTGTTCTTAGTATGTTAGGCTAAATCTCTTTAGGATAGAGAGATATATTTAGCATTGGGTTATTATATTGTTAGAATAGAAAAGTTATGATTTTTCATATTTAATTGTTCATGATTATAGTTTGGTTGGATTGATACTCCGTATTATTATTTAGGACTAGTTTGATTATACTTAGACTCACCATCTTTGTGTAATTTGCTAGTTTTATTGCTAAGACTTGACTTGTGACATGTAATTGTTATTGTTAATTCCATTCGTAGTGATTAAGTGTTTGATTAGTGACTAAAACTAGTCATACTACCTAAGATTATCAACCCTTTAAGTTGCACAATCTGAGCTTTTTAGATTGTGGCTTAAGTTAACTTTTTCTACAGTTCTAATGCTGCTAGTTAATCGAGTCTAGATAGCTTGTTCTAGATTATTCATTAGTTAGACAATATTCCAAGAGCTTGTTTGGTTTATTTGCAATAAGCTAACCATTTTTGTTACCATTTCTCTCCTCTATTTGTTTCTATTTCCTTTCCATTCCATACCTCGAACCAAATGACCCCTTTGAAAGTTTAGAGTGTCTATGTGCATTCTTGAGTTAACATCAAAGTATATGCGTGATTTATTTAGTTCAATGATCAATTAATATTCCAATACCAATATATATCTCCTGATCCCTTTTCCCCTATAACTAGTTGTTGACCCGGGCAATGCCTCGAGGTTAATCTATATTTTGCATTACATTTTAGTTATTCAAGATGTTTAATGCCGTTCTTTTTTTTTTGCTTTTTTCTTTAAAGAATGTAATCGATTAATGAGAGTTTGTTGTTTAAGGGTGTTCATAACCGGTTACCTAGTTATTCGGGTACCCAAATATGCGGGTACTAGAATATGTGGGTACCCGCATTTGCGGGTAGCTAAGAAAAGCAACCCATGACTCGACCCTAACAACCGGGTGCTCGCAAAAGTGTCATAGCTTTTTTTTATGAAAAATAAATCATTAGAAGAGCTACATAAGAAGCTACTACTATGAGTGTCAAATCCCGATCCATGTTGATTACAGTATTTTGGGGTACTACCATGAGTGCCAACTGTCAATTGCATGCCAACTATAATGCTCATTTCTCAAAAGGATCTACTATCAATCAACTATAACGTAAATATTCTCACTTGTAGATTGCATCACAACTAATTTTTCCATTAGCATGTTGATTCATCATATCCTTTTTTTAAAATGTTGAATTGATGATTCATCTAATCCAACTTCTTCTATAAAATGTTGATTCTTCTTATTATTTATCTTTTCTTCCCCCTCTGAAAGTCACAAGCACAACAATGTGGTATCGGTAGCTAATAAGCTAACTTAATACATTTTCACAACTGTTTATTGTAAGAAGAGATTAATGAAACTGTGAAAAAAGAATGAGAAAAACAATATATAATGATGTGTTTATCCGAGATACACGTTTAACTTAAAAGCAAGCCCATTAATCGACTCAATTTTTGCATCTTTTTTTTTGGGTCGGTTACCTGACCCATAAAAATAAAATTCCATATTTATTACCTTTTTCGTGTAGACACGTCAACATGACGGATCAAACATATCAGGTCTCCTGAACACCTTTGGTGTAGTTACAATTTGGTTCTTAAAGCAGAATCAATGTAGTTTATAACTATTAATTATGAAATATTAGGCTATAAACTTTCCAGATATGTTAATCATATATTTTTTCCTTTGAAATTCAAATATTATATTGTCTACAAATAATTTTTTTCCCCCACAATGACAAATATGATATTGTAGATTAGTTGATTAATACATTTGCATTTCAAATGGGAGGTCATGTGTTTAGCCTTAAACACTATATTTTTATAATTTAATTTGTGTCATTTGATTTGGGAGGGAAATACATGTGACAACATGGAAAATCATATTTATTTTGCATCATTTGTTTGGGGAGGAAGGGAGTACATGTGCCATCATAGGTATGCAACACCTAAATGGGGAAGGGAAGATTAGCAGTTGTACTTCTTACTTCTATGAGAATGTTGGGTTTGATTAGTCATCCGAGTATGTATTTAATGGTTGGTCTGGATCTTTTGATGGGTATGGAGCAAGCAAATGAAGGAGGGACTATTAGCGGTAGTAGTGTGCACTTTTGTTCCAACAATGTTGACGGGCCAAATAAGCTACCAAGTATTATGGGCCGTAACTTTTGAGATAATTGGATGTAATGGTGGGTCTTCTCAATAATTATGGGGTATATTGTGAGATGTAAGTTACCGTATCATTAAATGCTTTTCTAAAATGTATGTTATACTATTTTTTCTCCCCATAAAAACCAAAAGAGATTGTAGATTAGTTGGTTAGTGTGTTCGTATTTCAAATGAGAGGTTGCGTGTTCGAATCTTCACGCATACATTTTAGTTACTTACTTTGTATTATTTGTTTCGGAGGGGGAGGTACATGTGGCAGCATGGCATTTGTTTGCTTTGAGTTTTAGTTATGTATATAGATTGAATATATTACTTTCTATTTACTCCATATCTTACATTCTTCTTTATAGTAGTAATTTTTGATAGTTACTTAGTTAGTTCATATATTCTTGAAAATCGGGGTTTCTAACTTACACAAGATATAATTTGATAAATCCAATTCTTTGTAGGATCGACCTTAACTTACCCTACTACATTATTAGGAGGTTCGAGTTAGGTTTATTTTTGGTAGACACGCGACAGTCATACCACTTAGACATGCTTATAGTACATGGTCATGTTTCTAGATGTTGATATTCCTGTCTTCCCTGGTGTGTTCTTCCATGGCTTATATTGGGTTCTCCTTTTGTGGAACCTTTGAGATAATCATTATCTGATGTGTCCGTCCCACCCTGCCCCCTGTGCAGGAGTATTTGAAAAAATGTCATATGTATCATCACGGACCCCTTTGCGTGAGTACCGACAAGCAAAAGCAAAAGCAAAAGCGAAAAAAGACCCTTTACGAAAGAGACTTGAATCTTATTCTGAGCGCAAAGTACAATACACTTTCTACACTCAAAATGGATGTGTCATCACTTCCCCTTATACTACTACTTTAAACGAAGATGCACTTATCGTCAATTCCCGCTCTTCCATGCCTAAGAAATACTATGATTACAACAATTTACCAGAGTATAACTGTAACACCCCAGAATTTTAAAGCGGAAAAGAAAGAAATAATAATAGTATTAATAGGACGATGGCGGAAACATCGTCTTCTGGGAATGTCACCACTACAAGAAATGCGTTTAAATAACTAAGTGATAAAACCAACATAAATAAATAGTATAAATAATTTAAATTAATTAGAGTAATATCCAAAAGATAAAACTAACTCTCAAACTAATTAAAAGTCTAGGCCTAAAACATCTAGCTTTTTAATGCTCACAACTCAACCCGAGCCCAAAACCAAAGAAGATTCCCATCAACATAACCTGCAAAATATATAACAACAATCCACAATCAGTGGGGAGTAACTAGCAGTTCTCCCAGAACAAAAGAAATCAAAGCATGATTCAGACATAGATTAATAAGAAAGGAAATCATACAATCATGATAACAATAACATGCATCCAAAACCATAAAGCTCACAAGTGATACAAGTGATAGTCAACATCAAGTATACAAGATATAGTGAGTAAATCAACTCTAGAATACTTAAATAATAATAAAATAAAAGTACAACAAGTTATTGAGTCAGAAACCGAACGCCAGTGAATCGCAATTCACTTCCTAAGGTTTGTCAGATCGCAATCTCCAGGTCAGTCTATGGGCTTACGTTCCCCACTGCCTGTGTCTAAGAATGGCCAAACTCCCGATGCAGGGTAGAACACGCAGAACTCCCTGACCTCTCGGACGACAACAATTAACCCAGGTGTACCCCTAGTTCGCAAACCAGGTGGTTGGCATGTTCTTCACCGGGGACTACATCTATCCCACCGGATGTTCTTATCTCAAAATAAAATCATAAATATCATCAAAGTATCATTCATCTCAAAACTATTCGTCAAAGGGATGCCACCCGGTCTTATACCCATAATTCATCGAAAATAATTCTTCAAAAATCCTCAAAGTAGTAACTTACACACTTACAACAAATATCTCAACAACAAATATTTTGCGCACCACAAAGCACAAACAACGACAATTAAAGAGTTTACAACACCAACAAGTATCAACCGAAAATGAATCACATCAAATAAGATCACCAATTAACTCCAAGGCTTATTAAATAAATGAAGCGTACACGACTAATCATTTTTACATAAACCAAACGTAAACATAATGATACTCAATAATACTCACAGCAACCTTATAAACACCAGCTTCCAAGAACATAAAAGGTCATAAATTATATCTGATTAACAAGCCCTTAAATAATTAAAAAGAATATCCTCAAACTCATAACAAAAACACAATAATAATTATTAAACTAATAAGCACGATCAGTAAAATAACACAAAAATTATCATACTACCATTATGGCTCTACTGACATGGTACAAATTGTATTTCTAATTTTCGGACTCTAAAAGTATTTTTAAACGTTAATTTACAGAATACTCAATAAAGCCAATATAATAATTAAAAATAAAAATAAACGCCCAAAAATTACCAAAAATTCACATAACATGCATAAACTCACGGTAATACATAATATATAAAGAAATGAATTTTTCGGCCTACAGAAATAATTTTCACGATTTATATACTGACAGAAACGAAAATGCAAAAACAGATAAACCAATTAAATAAACCTGTAAACAGTAGGCAAAAATTATTCCAAGGCATGAAATACATACTACCCACATATAAAGTGATTCACGAAAATTAATTTCAGCAATTTTAACATTCGTTCAATAATTATTTTGCAATTAAGCCAAAAACGCACAAAATACCAAATAAATTGAATAAATACTAAAACTCAGACTAAAATTATTTTTATGTATACAATATTCATACAGCATGCCTCAAGTATATTCACGTCAAATTTTATCAATAATTTCATTCAAAAAGTATTTTAAACAATTCCTAGCGTAATAATCTAATACCGAAAAATACCCTAATCACTATTGTTCTAAGATAACTACTAGTTACCTGGAACGTCGGGAGGAGAGCTGAGTCTAAAGAGATAGTTAAGAGTTACGCATACAATCCAATTCCTCTTCTAACCCCAAAGCACAACGAACGAGAATTGTAGCAACAAGTCACTAGGCGTTTTCTTCTTGAACATTGAAAAATCTCATTTCGTGTTATTTTGCTCCGACCATGATTTCCGGCGAACTATATCTCTGATTCACAATCGCTCCGGTCAAAGAGAATATAAAGACGTTATAAACGTGTTGTCCAAATTTGAGGATGATCCAACGGTTATATCTCCGTCTACGATTATTTTCGTGAAGGTGTGACAGGAAAAATCGGGTTGAACCTTTCTCTTCTTTTCCTCTTCCTTTTCTCTCTTTCTTTTCTTGAAAACAGCGTGGGTTAAATGACAATGATGCTGAACTTCTCTTATTAAAAATCAGAATTTTATGGCAAGGAAAAATGAAGAGTTTAGGAGAATGTTAATGAGGGATTAAATGAGCGGTTACAAGAGATCCAAAGGTTAGCTTAATAAGCACCAAATTAAAACTCTTTATCCTCCACTCCAAAATGCTGATTTTCGGCCAGCATAAAATGCCACACGTGATGTACCATTTCATCACCCTAGTCGGTCCAACAACGTTATAAAAAAAACGCTACGCGACAAAACTGCATCCTAAACGCCTAAATAAATAACGAAACTAATATAACCTTTAAAATAAATAACTAACAACTTAAAATAAATAAATATAAATATATCACAATATATAAATATATATACACATTTTCACAACACATTCCAAAATAATTTAAATAATAAATTATTTATTTTTACGAAAAAAATATCATTTTAAAATAAACTAACACCAAAAATAAATGGTGAAAATTACGGGGTGTTACAATCACTCCCACTTAAAAGAGTTTCGTCCTCGAAACTTCAAAACAACCAAGAGACAAAAGAAAATACTCTAGATAAAGAACATTAAGAAAACATAAATCGATGGATTTTAGTTAAGAACTAAACAACTTTTCAGGTATAAAATTTGATAACTCAAATAATATATATTTTATTTTGGAAGACCAAAAGAGTTGTACAGTAAAGAAACACGGTAACAACAATCATTTTATAAAATGTGAAAGAACCAAAGACAGCAAGTATTAGAAAGTTTAAGGTAAAAACTTTTGCACAATAAACTATGGGTAATTTTGTAAAAGAAGCAGGAATAAATATTTACGTAAAATTATAAAAGAATAAATCCGACCATACATAAATATTTTTAGAAAAGAAACGAAGAAGAAAAAGTTCGTAAATAGATAGCCAAACCAATTTAAGTAGAGGTAACCACACGGGCTTATACTCCACTTAAAGAGATAAGAACACTTTAATAAAGAGTAGCTAACTGCTTTATTAAAATAACACTTACGAACACAAGTCATAACATATGTTATAAGAGCGTACGCCTCCTAAACATATATATGAAAATTAAAGTTCGCAAAAGAAATTGAAAACTTTAAAATAAATTTCACAACGACGAAACACTAATAATAAATAGGCGATAAAGTAATAAATTATTAACAACAATTATAAATTTTGCCAAGTCGACACAAACGTGCATGGAACCACCCATTGCAACCTAGTATCAACGAAACAATATTTGAAAGCCTTCTTATCAAATCAACATTAAAGTTTAACGGAATCACCCAATATAAACTTAATGTCAACTCAAAAAGGAAGTTAAATCAAAATAGTCAAAATGTGTCAACTTATCAAATTGACATACAAGTCAAAGGAATCACCCATTATGACTCAATATCAACTCAAACAAGTTTAAAATTTAGACTTATTAAATTGACATACAAGTCAAAGGAATCACCCATTGTGACTTAATATCAACTCAAACAAGTTTAAAATTTAGACTGAGTATATAAATTTCGTTTTCAAAGAATATAAAACAGATCAGTCAAAATCAGAGAATTAAATAAGAAGTAATGAAAACAACCAAAATTTTTCTATGAAATGAGAAAGCACTAAATATTTAAACAAGAAACAACAAATAGTAAACGAGATCCTTTCACGCATTTGAGTTTGAAAAATAATGCTAATAAGAAAAGTAAGTAAAGTAAAAGTTGTTGAATGCTAACCTTTAAAACAAAATAGTTTGCGTCTACATTTTAATCTAACACCAAAACAACTCATTAAAGTACTTTTATTTTCAAAGACTACAAAACTTATCACCATAATTAAAGGCTAAACAAGGATTAGCATGAAAAATAAAAATATTAAAAGGAAAATATTTATAAATATAGATAGTCAAAGACGGTAAGAGAAATTTGAAGAATATCTTGAAAGACAATTTCATAACCCCTTTCTTTTTCCAAACCATTATAAAACAATTGAAATTAAACGTTTTTGAAAAGAGTATGTCAAAATATTAACAATAATAAAATTTGAAAATCAGAAAATAACTCTAACATAAGTATAAAATTTATTAAGTTCAAAGATCTAAAATATAATTTGGAATATCGATTCAAACTGGAAAGTTTTGTAAATAATAAAACAGATACGTAGTACTCACATAAAAAACAACACTTAATTGAAAAAGAACAGAAAGTATATACTGTCTCACATGATAACATATACTATCAAGCAACTAGCAAATAAAATAAATGCAATGCAACACACAAGACTATATTAAAATAAAATTAAAGCTTATTTTTAAATTGCAAAACACAAAACAAATTAAGCACACAACTAAACCAAGAAGGCTATAAATTACTTCGCTTTCGCTGCGCACTCTGATAAAAGAGAAAATAAATTACATGTAAGAGGCCCTGCAAATAAGATTAGCAAACTTGGTAGACTAATTCCACCAATAATACAAGTAACTATACATATAACATATGCTCCATAAGCATGAGAGCACACCACATTCCCATAAGGCTTCCCTTTACTTACTCTACCCATCACACTCTCATTATACTGAAACTACTAAACTTAATTCTAAATAAATTTTATCTCCTATGGATAACTAATAATTCTAAAGAATCATTAGCAACTCTGTTTCAGAGTTTAGGAGCGTTTTGCTCTGATACCAACTGTAACACCCCAGAATTTCAAAGAGGAAAAGAAAGAAATAATAATAGTATTAATAGGACGATGGCGGAAACATCGTCTTATGGGAATGTCACTACTACAAGAAATGCGTTTAAATAACTAAGTGATAAAACCAACATAAATAAATAGTATAAATAATTTAAATTAATTAGAGTAATATCCAAAAGATAAAACTAACTCTCAAACTAATTAAAAGTCTAGGCCTAAAACATCTAGCTCTTTAATGCTCACAACTCAACCCGAGCCCAAAACCAAAGAAGATTCCCATCAACATAACCTGCAAAATATATAACAAATATCCACAATCAGTGGGGAGTAACTAGCAGTTCTCCCAGAACAAAAGAAATCAAAGCATGATTCAGACATAGATTAATAAGAAAGGAAAGCATACAATCATGATAACAATAACATGCATCCAAAACCATAAAGCTCGCAAGTGATACAAGTGATAGTCAACATCAAGTATACAAGATATAGTGAGTAAATCAACTCTAGAATACTTAAATAATAATAAAACAAAAGTACAACAAGTTATTGAGTCAGAAACCGAACGCCAGTGAATCGCAATTCACTTCCTAAGGTTTGTCAGATCGCAATATCCAGGTCAATCTATGGGCTTACGTTCCCCCCTGCCCGTGTCTAAGAATGGCCAAACTCCCGATGCAGGGTAGAACACGCGAGAACTCCCCGACCTCTCGGACGACAACAATTAACCCGTGTGTACCCCTAGTTCGCAAAACCGGGTGGTTGGCATGTTCTTCACCGGGGACTACATCTATCCCACCGGATGTTCTTATCTCAAAATAAAATCATAAATATCATCAAAGTATCATTCATCTCAAAAATATTCGTCAAAAGGATGCCACCCGGCCTTATACCCATAATTCATCGAAAATAATTCTTCAAAAATCCTCAAAGTAGTAACTTACACACTTACAACAAATATCTCAACAACAAATATTTTGCGCACCACAAAGCACAAACAACGACAATTAAAGAGTTTACAACACCAACAGTATCAACCAGAAATGAATCACATCAAATAAGATCACCAATTAACTCCAAGGCTTATTAAATAAATGAAGCGTACACGACTAATTATTTTTACATAAACCAAACGTAAACATAATGATACTCAATAATACTCACAGCAACCTTATAAACACCAGCTTCCAAGAACATAAAAGGTCACAAATTATTTCTGATTAACAAGCCCTTAAATAATTAAAAAGAATATCCTCAAACTCATAACAAAAATACAATAATAATTATTAAACTAATAAGCACGATCATTAAAATAACACAAAAATTATCATACGACCATTATGGCTCTACTGACATGGTACAAATTTTATTTCTAATTTTCGGACTCTAAAGTATTTTTAAACGTTAATTTACAAAATACTCAATAAAGCCAATATAATAATTAAAAATAAAAATAAACGCCCAAAAATTACCAAAAATTCACATAACATGCATAAACTCACGATAATACATAATATATAAAGAAATGAATTTTTCGGCCTCCAGAAATAATTTTCACGATTTATATACTGACAGAAACGAAAATGCAAAAACAGATAAACCAATTAAATAAACCTGTAAACAGTAGGAAAAAATTATTCCAAGACATGAAATACACACTACCCACATATAAAGTGATTCACGAAAAATAATTTCAACAATTTTAACATTCGTTCAATAATTATTTTGCAATTAAGCAAAAAATGCACAAAATACCAAATAAATCGAATAAATACTCAAACTCAGACGAAAATTATTTTTCTGTATACAATATTCATACAGCATGCCTCAAGTATATTCACGTCAAATTTCATTAATAATTTCATTCAAAAAGTATTTTAAACAATTCCTAGTGTAATAATCTAATACCGAAAAATACCCTAATCACTATTGTTCTAAGATAACTACTAGTTACCTGGAACGTCGGGAGGAGAGCTGAGTCTAAAGAGATAGTTAAGAGTTACGCATACAATCCAATTCCTCTTCTAACCCCAAAGCACAACGAACGAGAATTGTAGCAACAAGTCACTAGGCGTTTTCTTCTTGAACATTGAAAAATCTCATTTTGTGTTGTTCTGCTCCGACCATGATTTCCAGTGAACTAAATATCCGATTCACAATCGCTCCGGTGAAAGAGAATATAAAGACGTTATAAACGTGTTGTCCAAATTTGAAGATGATCCAACGGTTAGATCTCCGTCTACGGTTATTTTCGTGAAGGTGTGATAGGAAAAACCGGTTGAACCTTTCTCTTCTTTTCCTCTTCCTTTTCTCTCTTTCTTTTCTTGAAAACAGCGTGGGTTAAATGACAATGATGCTGAACTTCTCTTATTAAAAAAAAAAATTTTATGGCAAGGAAAAATGAAGGGTTTAGGAGAATGTTAATGAGGGATTAAATGAGCGGTTACAAGAGATCCAAAGGTTAGCTTAATAAGCACCAAAACTCTTCATCCTCCACTCCAAAATACTGATTTTCGGCCAGCATAAAACGCTACACGTGATGTACCATTTCATCACCCTAGTCGGTCCAACAACGTTATAAAAAAAACGCTACGCGACAAAACTGCATCCTAAACGCCTAAATAAATAACGAAACTAATATAACCTTTAAAATAAATAACTAACAACTTAAAATAAATAAATATAAATATATCACAATATATAAATATATATACACATTTTCACAACACATTCCAAAATAATTTAAATAATAAATTATTTGTTTTTATGAAAAAAATATCATTTTAAAATAAAATAACACTAAAAATAAATGGTGAAAATTATTGGGTGTTACAATAACACTACGATACCAGACTGTTGCACTGCTATCTTCGAGGGCAACCCAGTAACGTCTATTCCTTGGTGTGGTCCTATGTCGCTGCCAGTTCCCATGGACTGTAAGCCAGATTTTGTTTTACTGACTGATGTTGATGACATATTTACTCTGCTGGTTGGCAATAATGTCGATCGTAAATACAACTGCCTCGTCAGGGGCAGATCTAGGGGGTGGCCTACCCTGGCCACGACCCACCCCATGATCCATGAAAACAATAAGTTTTATTAGTCCGTAGGAACAAACTAAGAGTGTGTGGTGGAGTACTTGGTCTGCGCTAGTATAGTACTAATAGAGGAAAACTCTGCTTCGCGTGTTCGAATCCGGCTGAATCAAACTTATTTTGTTCTTCCAGTTTTTTATGACGTTGCATGCCATTTTCTTTTTGTTTTGCATTTGTTATCTTTTTGGTATTCTAAACTTTCATTTTATTCTTGGTCTTTAAGCTTTGTGAGGTTGTGCGCCATTTTGGTTTTTGTTCTTTATTTGTTATTTTCTTTATTTGGGTTTTCAAATTTTATTTATTTTATTATGTTCTCCCTCTTCAGATTGCACCTAGTATGTTGCTTATATTCAATTCTTCAAACACTAATATTTTTTATAACTATATACTATTTCCTCCGTATCATATACTTTTAGGAAAAGGAAAATATTATTGATATTAAATGAAACAAAAGAAAGTCATGATATACATATCAATTTCAAAGTAGATTGACACATTGAGTTCGGCCCACCCAATATAAAATTTCTGGATCCGCCACTGGCCTCGTGGTGATGGGCACTGTAGATACTGCCACTTGCTTTTTTCTCAGGCAAATCAAGAAGGAGCTGGGCAAACAAATTCCGATCCTTGCATTGGTGGATTATGATCCCATGTCTTTGATGCTTCTATCCTTTTATGAGACATGGACGAGTGAGAAGATGTTGTTGGAGTTCGCTCGGGTTGATCTAGACATTTAGTGGTTGGGGATCAGGCGGATCCATTTAGACGTTGCTGATGATGCTTTAGAACCTGAGGAGCTCAAGAAGCTTGAGTTCATGGCCATGGATGAGGAGGATTTATCCACTGCAACAGACCTCTTGTACAACACAAAATTTGTGAGGAAGTCCCCAGAGAGGGTTGCGGAGGTGAGGAGGATGATTGATAGGAAGTTGATGATCTCGGTGGCTAATTTTGATACAATTGATTTTCTTCAGAAGTATCTCCCGACTATGATTGAAGGCAAGAAGTGGATATAGGAAGGCCATCACTTGAATCTGATTTGCATAAATTGCATAGATGTGTTTGCTGCCCTTGCTCTGTCAAACTGGCCAAAGTTATGTTAGTGTGATGATATTTTAGTTTATGCATGATGGCCCTGATCACTCTTGTTCCCATGATTGCTTATGATTTATGAACTCCACTCTTTACTTCTCTTCTTTCTTTTTTTCCATCTCTCTTAATCTCATTTATTGCTTTTGCTCGTCCATTCTCCCTCTCTTACAAAATTGAATTCTCCTCTTTTTAAGTTTACATTTGGTAGCATTGTTCCATACTTGATTACCTCATTAAAATCCAACCCAAACTAAAACTATATCCTAATTACATGAAATCATTCTATTGAAGCGGGTCTAACCCAAACTGAATCGTAGAACAAAATATAATGTGACTAGTAAAGACCTGAGAATGTGCCGATCTAAAAAATAGGCTCGAAAGAATGATTCATCACCTAAATTGAAGTCGAACCGAAATTGGTCTGAATGATTGATTTTTACCCCAATTTAAGCTTGTGAAAATATTTCAATGATAAAATTGCAAAACTATCACAAACTCCCTAATAATCACTTCTTTTACAAAGATCAACTTTTCTTTTGACACCAAAAGTAAATTACCTAGTATTCTCGTAAAGAGCTAGTACTACACTAGTTTCTCATACTTCCTGTAATGTCAGAACAATAAAGTAGCACTTTGTTGTATTGTGATACCCTTCTTTGGCCACTATTGATAGTTTTTTATGATACTTGATACAGAGTAGTATTATGGACTAAAACAAATGGCTTACTAGTGTATCTCTCTATTGAGGATGAGAACATCATGCAATATAGTAAGAATAAGATATTTTTTTCTTTTTCCGGTTATACTTCATAGACAGTCACATAATTTTAATTAAGCTGTAGAATATGACTGTTGAGCTTGGCTATGTGATTTATCTGGTAGATAGATGGTTTATTTCTATAGATTTGATAAGCACCATATAAGATATGAAGGTTGAGTCATTGAAATGGATATTAATGGGAGTCACCAGTTCCATTGGTCCCCTGAAATATTGTTCTTATGCTGATCTATCTTCGCCCTTATAGTTTCTCAATCGTTCAGAATTCCACTTCTGGTTTGTATTGGTTTCTTATTTCTAAATATTGCATTGGCTTTCAGTTTAGTCGTCAGTTTGATTGAATTTGGGTGCATCTCTTCTTGATGAATAACTCAAACCAGGGAAGCCTTTGAAGAATACACTATGGAGAAACTACCTTTTAAGTTGTTGGAGCTTATTGCGTTGAGCTTAGGTGGTGTACCTACAGATCATCATAGTGGCTATTTTAAGGACCAAACATCCTTTGCTCGTATCAATTACTATCTACCCCGCCCCTTCCCTCACCTAGCTCTATGAGTTGGCGGACACAAGGACAATGGTGATTTAACTGTTCTTGCCCAATGAAGATGTTGGAGGGCTAGAAGTCAAAACGAAAGATGGATGGAGCGTGGATCTCTGTGAAACCTTTGAATGCTCTAGCTATCTCTAGAACATGCCCGTGCTTTCTTTCTACCCTGGCATTTTACTGGGGTGTTTTGACACAAAAAGTTTGATGAGTAATGCCATGTTTAGCAAAAAATTGTTGACAAGGTGCATCATCAAACTCCAAAGCATTATCAGATCTGAGGTACTTGATTTGAGAGGAAAAATGGGTTTGAACATAGTTTAAGAAAGTTTCTAAGGTATGAAGGGAATCAGATTTGTATTGGAGCAAATAAACCCAAGTGTGTCTTGTGTGATCATCAACAATGGTCGTAAAGTATCTGTATTTCCCCTTACAACACACCCTATATGGCCCCTAAATGTCCATGTGTATGAGTTTAAAGGCTGTAAAGGCATGGGAAGAGCTCAGAGAGTAAGGTAGTTTAGTGAATTTGGACATAGGGCAAGTGATGCGGATTTTGTTGGACTGGTTTAGGTATGGCTTGACACAGGGTATGTGTTTGAGTTTAGACATATATAGAGGCATGCCCTCGTCTGTGATGCCAGAGATCTAAGGTATTGGATGTGTCTGGGTTTGGGATGTTTTCAGTGTTGGTAGCAACAACATTCACACTCATTTGTCCTGGAGTAATGCTTGGCAAATGGTTAACAAGGTAATACAGGCCATGCTTAGCTTGACCTACCCCCCTCATTTCCTTGGTGGTGCTATCAACAATGACACAGTGAGTGGGAAAGAATTCCACTTGACACTTGTTGTCAGTGAGCAGTCTTTGCACAGACAACAAGTTGTGTTTAAAATTAGGCACACACAAAACATTGTTCAAGATCAAGCATGTTTCCAAATACACAATACCAGTGTGAGAGACAACAGTTGTGGCACCAGTAGGTAAGTTGATCTTGGAGAGTGTGGTCACAACACTAGGGTGACTCATATTGCACAAATGAGGAGTCATGTGATCTGAGGCACCAGTGTCTATGATCCACTCTTCATTACAACTGGTAACAGTGTGACATGATATCATGCCAGAGAAATGACTATCAAGCTCTTCATCAGTCTCATAACCCATAGCTGGAGGAAGAAGTCTAGGCATCATTTTGGCTAGTTGAGCAAGCTGCTGGGGTGTGAACAGAACACCAGGAGCAGCATCAGGTGTTGGGTTGGCATTTGTGTGAGCATTAGCAGCAAGTTTTGGTGTTTTGTATCTAGGGTTTGGTGGCCATTTTGAGCTGGAGGATTGATTAAAGGTTTTTGGCTTGAAGGATGTGGTGTTTTGGTTGAAGTTGTGTCTAGGGTGGTTTTTAGGAAAACCTACAGCAAACCAACATTTATCTCCTCTGTGACCTCTCTTTCCACAAACATGGCAGGATTGAAGCTTGTCTGATGTTTTGTTGTACATTGCAGAGACATCATTATCAATTTTATTGAGATGAAGCACCACTCTCTGAGCCTCCTCTTGCTGCAAAGCAGCTACTGCAGTTTCAACAGATGGAAGAGGATCTAGGAGCAGTAGTTGGCTTCTCTGAGGATTGTAAATCTCATCAATCCCATTTAGGAACTGAAACAGCTTAGCTTCCTCTCTTTGCTGTTCAATAGCATTCAGAAGGGTTTGAACCTCTTCACTAGCTAGGGTTTGAGATTATAGGTAGAGTGTTCATAGCATCCAACTCTTCCCAAATGGCTTTCATAGTTGTGTAGTGCTCATTA
The DNA here is from genome assembly GCA_947648045.1 of Beta corolliflora. Classification (NCBI taxonomy): domain Eukaryota; kingdom Viridiplantae; phylum Streptophyta; class Magnoliopsida; order Caryophyllales; family Amaranthaceae; genus Beta; species Beta corolliflora. Next base: position 236,405 of record CANSZD010002541.1, on the reverse strand, counting down.
ATAGGCAAAGAGTGTTGCTTGGTTTCATACAACTCCCTATTTAACTTATATTTCCTAGATCCACTAGTGAGAAAGAAGCAATAGTCATCAATTAATTAAAGTAAAAAAGTTGTAGAGTCCTTAAATGCATACATTGTCAATGTTGGAGATGTTATTCAGGAACCCTTTGTAATCTCTAAGACTCCAACACCCCCCCCAACAATAAAAGAAAAAAGAGGCTATAGCTAATTTTATGGTTCAAAAATGTTGTGCCTTAATTGAGTGACCACAACAAGAAAAAAGAGGTTGATATTTTTTTCAATTTTTGGATACCTTGTATAGTTGTATACATACTTAAATCCGGGTGCTTGAGATACCTCGGTGAAGTACCTTAAACAACTGGAGTAAATCATTGCAAAATTCGCACATTAACAGGACGAATAGACAATAGTTTGTCCTTATATGGAGCCATGGGAAAACTTGAAGTTTGCATAGAAATTTCCTAATAAATTTAGGTTACGTTTGGAGAAGGAAGTAGGACTTCAGATTCAATTATGCATTTGTAGGATACTAGGATCTACTAGTCTCTAATGTGATGGTGGTCATGGTGTTGCATTGTGTTTTTGCAGGTTTGGAGCAATGACAAGTATGAGAGTGTGGATCACATAGAGTGATAGTGAACCCTGACAGGGAGAGATTATCAATTCTATTATTCTTTACTCCATCACACTATGTTATGGTTAAGCCTTTGGACGAGGTAGTTGACACATAGAACGGAATATGACTATGGAAAGCTTTATACCACAAAAAAGGCTCAGTGACTTCAGAAAGCTCAATGTTGAAAATCTCCATATTTTCCATTTTAGACTAGTGTAATAATCTAGGGTCCATTGTGCAAATGCAAAATATGTATTTGTGTGGAAGGACACTTTCAAAAATATGTTCGCATAGGATGCGTATTAGTAAGAAGTAAAAAGCTTTCATTAACATATTCTCGACTTATTATTAGCTATTGTTTGCAAAGGCTGTTGTTATGTATTTATCTTGATCTATGTTTAATCAGTAATCTTATTCTGTCCAAGAATTGTTGAACTCTTCGGAATTCCTAAAATGGTGATAGATAATTAAAATATACTTGAATCTTACCGAAGTAAGGCCAGTAAATTTATTACGAAGTATCATTGTTTATGAGATTCATGTTGCAATATTGTAAAATTGGCGCCGATCAAATCAAGGGTGCTTGAACAATTGTACACGAACCTCTTTTCACAAGGTGTGTTTATGTTCTACCATAACTCTATTTTGGAATTTAGTGCTTGAATATGAAAAAAGACATTTTTTGTTTGGTAATTATGTTTTCGCCATATTGAGGCTATTGTCGTTGTCCTTCCAATCTCTACCAGAGAAAATAATCTAATGCCAGAAAATCACCTACTTTCCTAGTCACATAGAATGACACCTTATCATTAAAATCTAATACATTTATTCCTCCAGGGTTGATGGCGCTAACCAATTTTATTTTATTTTTTTGAAATCCCGATCGAGAAAATCTCATGAAGAAAACAAAGAGATGTACAATTTCGGTTGCCCTTGTCATGTTTCTCTTCTCTGGCTGCTATTTGTGCATCCACGACTAAATTTTCACCGTAATACAAATGTCTCCTAGCATTTTGTGCTAGTTCATGGGTCTTGTTTTGGAGCATGGTCTTAAACTAGTGCCACTACTAAAATCCGCGGACATATGGTCACGCTGATTGATTTAGTGTCTTCTGGAATTAACCTTTTGCATGCAATAGATGTTCGATCCTTGTCGGACTACTCACAATAAATTTACATATGATGAAGGTCCCAATAATCCTCCAACGACCTTTATATTTGGCCCTAAGTTCCTATCTTAAGTACTTTTCCAATATAGCCCAAATGTCTAGGATTTCCAGTTTCTTACATTACTTATGTGATATATTGGAACATATGATGTATGTAATTTCATTTGTGAACTTTTTGACGGGATGCGGCTCTTGCAACAACTTTGGTGAGACCAAGGCGGTTGGTCGAGTGTAGAAGGTTTGGTCCTTACAAAAGTAAATTATGGGTCGGTGAGCGAGTTCTTGTTGTTTCCGAGAAAATGTTGTGAAATTGATAATTGAGAAAAACCTTCCAAGCAACATTTTTCAAGTAAGAAGTATGGATCACACGGTCATGATATCTCAGCCTATGCAACTATTCGCTCATTTACTTAGTATCGCATATGAGAATTCCTGAAACTTTACTGTATCAATTCAACAACTTCGGCGATTTACAAGGATGTTGTAAAGTCTTCTCGATTATACCTTTAACTCGATGAAGTTCTTGTCTCAAATGCCTTTGCAATAGTCAATAATCAGTAAAATATCCGTCATCACTTTTTCTCAAACATGATTTCCCTATATGTTAATGATATGAACCAAAGATCTTCATCATACAAGTTCAACAGCTATACATCCTTTTTTATTTTACCAATAGCTATATCATTCCTTTGCAGTGTATCTGTATATCGGGTTATTATATCGAGTGAAGATAAATTTGCATTACCAAATATATCTAGATGATAAATCTGCACAAAGTTGAATGTTTTCCAAATGTTTGCTTATGGGTTTTCCTTTTATCATTTACTTATTTAATATATTATTGTAAACTTTTAATGATAAAAAGGTTGGGACTTGGGTAAGATTATAATAATATAGAGATCAAATAGATACTTGAATATTCCAGAAGCAAAAGGTCTCTTTTAGAAATATTTAATGGTCAAAATTGAAGTAATTTTCATGTTACATTATCTTATCCCAAGTGTACTGTAGATATGAGGCTGGTTATGGGAAATAGTTAATTACAGTAAGGTACATATCCCGAGTGCTTTGTTAGTATAGGTCTAAAAAAAAGGCTTTAGTATAATCTTTTTCCCCCCTTGGAAGGTTTTTAATGATCGAGTTTTTAAGCCTTCAACACATCCAAGAATCTGGAACTTCTAGCCATTTCTAAGCCTCTACAAAGGGTTACAAAAGTCAGAAACGTAAATGAATGACGACGAAAGAAATCTGTTTCAGGGACTGAGTTTTCTGACAGTCCATATTCCAATTTTGTTGTAAGTGAGGAGGCACTGAGGTATCCATGAGCAGCTTGATCATCAACATAGTCTTAAAATCTTGAGCAAGCACTATGTGTTGCTTCATGGATCTTGTTTAGAAGCACGGTCTTCGTACAAGATACTTCTCCTTCTTATAATCATCAAGTCAGAGTCACAAAAATTGATTTAGCTGCTTTGGTTTATTTTAAGAAAATAACCTACTCCATGAATATAGGTGGACTTCGGAAATCCGGCCCTTCTCTTAAGAGTGAGCTCCAAAGAATCACGAGCAACTAAATTATTAAAACCAGTGAGAATTTGGGTCTTAAGATTTTTTTTTTGAAAAACTTACCTCAGATACAAGGTGTAAGAGATGGGTACCCTCAAACTTGACATTTTAACATATATTAAAGAACTTTTTGTTGGAAAATACCTATTAAAATGGATATTTTTTTGGAAAGACCTAATTAAAAAAATCAATTTTCCGACATTGACTTTTCTTCCCCTTCCTTTCTCATTAAATGGGACCAACCTCTTCTTTTTTTTCTATCCTAATCCGTTAAGATGGGAAGCAAGAGGAAGGCGTTTGGTAGGGTTAAGGGATAGGATACGAAAAATAGGTTGGTCCCATTTAATGAGAAAATGAGGGGAATAAAAGTCAATGCCATAAAATTGACTTTTTGGCCGGAAAACGTTGAAGTTGTCTAAGTTGATAGGCGTGTCGCGCACCTAACAAAAATAAATAACCTAACTAATCCTCCTAACTATGTAGTAGGGTAAGTCAGAGTCGATCCCACAGAGAGAAAGTTGTTCTATGATTAGCCCTTAAGTAATGGTAAGACTAAAGGAGATTTAATATCAAGAATAATGGTGGAATAAACTATACTAATCAATCTATAAATAAAAGACTCTATAGTTAAGTATCCCCACTAGCATGAATTAATACAACAATAATTTCTACCCCAAACTAGTCAATTAAATGCTCACAAGGAAAAGTACACCCTATAAAATACCATAAACCTCTCCCGAGTATCTATGGCTTCTCTAATATGAACTTAAGCCTACTCCCGTGGAATCATGTAAATTAAAGACATTAAACGCGGCACTCTAACTTCCTAACAATCCATTCTACCTACTCCCGTGGAGAACTTCATGTCCTTAATTGAAATATTCAAATCCGTCGAAACCCAACTCCCGTTGTGATCAAGACAAAGGAATCATAACAATACTAGTTATCCCTAATCTAGTATTGGAATATGCACAATCAATTAAGCAAGAACAATTCAACAATTAGTTTGGGAATTTAAAGAAATAATCATGAATTAATTCACACTAGGGTTCAACTTAACCATAGATTACAAAACTATGTAAGCATAATTGAAATAAATAAAGAAAATAGAGAAGAATAATAAAACATCATAATATAAAACAAGGAGAAAAGAAGAAGAAAAGAGATACTTGAATTAATGGAAGGAAGGTGGAGTCTTGAAGAACAATGGAGATCTACAAGTTTCTCTCTCTAACTTCTCTCTCTAAAAACCCTAAGTATAAACTAATAATGATGATATAATTACAAACTCCAAAACTCCCCTTGAAAATAAGGGTTAAAGTCCTATTTATATGCTAAGATTAACATAAACCGACATAAGTTAGGTCACGCGGAAGATACGACATTACAGCAGGTTGCACGGGCAAGCAACATATTGCACGGGCGTGCAGGGTCATACACGGTCGAGCGAAATCTCGCTCGGTCATGCGAGCGAGGCAGAAGCTTCAGTGACTTTTGATTGCAGGTTGCACGGCCGAGCAGATATCCGCACGGGCGTGCGGTCGAGACAGTGGCTTCATCTCAACTTTGAACAGCTATAACTTTTGATCCAGAGCTTTGTTTCACACATGCAATATATCGTTGGAAAGCTCTTGAAGTCTAGTTTCCAACCCAGTTGGAATTATCTCATTATCATTCTTGAGTCAAAAGTTACGAGTGAAATGGTGAAGAGGTGTCATATTTCGCACAAGTACAGAAAGTCATGTGTATCTTCTTCACTTTCAATCCGTTTTGGGCACATGATATATCGTTTTGAAGGTCATCTACGCGCCTAAATCATCATGTCCTCAAATAGGAGTCCAAAGTACCTGAGATTACATCAAAAGACCAAACAACCCGTGAAAGCATCGTAGCTTACGAAAATGGACCTAAATATGCATAAATGCAAGTAAATGCTCTAATACTACATGAAAATGCACCCTAATATGCAACTAAATGATGTTAGAATATGCACTTATCAAACTCTCTCAAGCTAAACCATTGCTTGTCCCCAAGCAATAAGACATAAACATTGGAAAAGAAAGACGACCTACAATATAGGACTACAACAGGGCTAAACACTCAACTGAAAACACAAGAGATAAAATCACTACACAAACCAAGCATCAATACAAGCTCGAACAAAGCCGCATAGCATGCCATGTATCGCAATCGACTCTCCAATCATACCACATACCATCTCTCCCAATTTGGATTTAACCAAACCTGACAGACCTCACTATAGTCATGTGCGCTCAAATCTCTCATGTGTTTAAAGGATTTATGATAACACTCAACCTAAAACAAGTCGACTCAGATGAAACATAAACTCTTTAACTTTGACTTTTTGACTCACTTAATACTCAACAATACAATACACACTGATCAAGAGGACTTTTAAGGGTTGTAATGGGGTTGAGGTTAAAGGTATGGAAAATAATTTGGGAATTGTGGTGGAAAAACCAAGAAGGGGGAGCATTATATAACTGAAAACATGACCAAGAAAGGTCACAACAACTCCGTGCAACAACCAACAATCTCCAAATATAATCAACAACACTTTTCACTCAAGAAATTCAATCATAACCCTTTTTATTTCACTTTATTCACAACTTTTTTTTTTCTACTTCTTTTTCATTTCATTTTTCACCTTTTTTTTTTCTTTTTCGAACTTTCAATTCAATTTCAAAGCTCACTAAACATACTTTTCCATCCTTCTAAACTACAAATAGAGCACTTCAATTCAATACAAACCAAACCAAAACTAATACTCGCTCCCCCAAGCTAGGCTTAGGACAAATATCGAATGAGACCAATGGCTTGTAATGTAGGTAGCAATCAAACATAGTCAGAAAGGCTCAGCGGGGTTAGAGGAAGGATAATATGAAAACAAGAATAACTCTGGAGCTGAGATCATGAAATAGAATGCCTCAATCATATCAAAATGTATGCACTAGCAAATATCAAGGAGTACTAAGTCAAAATCAAGATCAATGCGACAACTAAGGAACTAATTACACATGAAAGAACATAACTGACACAGATACGTCAGTTTATAGGCACAAAAGCTCACTTAGTTTAAGGTGTCTGCACAATAAAGTTAAATCGAGCCAGAGAGAGATCAATCAATCTTACCACAAACAATCAATTGCGAAACAATCGTCTTTGTGAAGAATCATGAACAAGATGAATTATGCTTAGGAATTGTAGTAAAATATCGACGAAGGTTCTCAATAAGTGCTAGCAATAGTCCCATAGATGCAACTAAAATGACATGAAATCTAATATGAGATGAAATATGCCAATGCAACTATGAAAGCAATACAATGTTTTTGGTTACACGTAAACTCCCACTCCTAGTGAGCGGTACAAACCGTGCAACATCCAACGAAAGTAATGAAAAAAAAACTACTCTAGATGCAACTAACATGCGCTAAGTAATGATGACAAACATCCTCCCCCAAGCTAAATGACACATTGTCCTCAATGTGAACAAAGAGGAATTAAATGAGGGAGAGGTACAACTTACAAAAGGGGTGGGTAATCAAAGGGAGTGTCAAAAAGCATCGACACCTCCACCACAATCGATAGTTGTAATGAGGCAGTGAACTTAGCCAAAAAAAATTGGCTATGCTTGTACCTAACAACAGACTTCGTCACACATTAGCAAAGTTTGTCAAACCAAAATAAATAAAAAAATGAACAAAGTCGGGTTGCCTCCCGATAAGCGCTGATTTAAGGTCTTGCATGACCGTTTAAGACTAGTAGATCACTCATAATAGTTCAATGCTCTAAGAAACTTATCATATGTTCCTGCAAAACATCTCAGAGCATATTATATAAGAGTGGAAAGGAAAAATAAAAAAAATTAGTACTAAAAAATTACTAAAACTACAAAAAGAAAAATCAAAGGAAAAATTATATTTACAAGAAGAAGAAAAAGAAAAATTGTAACATCATTTAGTTGCATATTAGGGTGCATTTTCATGTAGTATTAGAGCATTTACTTGCATTTATGCATATTTAGGTCCATTTTCGTAAGCTACGATGCTTTCACGGGTTGTTTGGTCTTTTGATGTAATCTCAGGTACTTTGGACTCCTATTTGAGGACATGATGATTTAGGCGCGTAGATGACCTTCAAAACGATATATCATGTGCCCAAAACGGATTGAAAGTGAAGAAGATACACATGACTTTGTGTACTTGTACGAAATATGACACCTCTTCACCATTTCACTCGTAACTTTTGACTCAAGAATGATACTGAGGTAATTCTAACTGGGTTAGAAACTAGACTTCAAGAGCTTTCCAACGATATATTGCATGTGTGAAACAAAGCTCTGTATCAAAAGTTATAGCTGTTCAAAGTTGAGCTGAAGCCACTGTCTCGACCGCACGCCCGTGCGGATATCTGCTCGGCCGTGCAACCTGCAATCAAAAGTCACTGAAGCTTCTGCCTCGCTCGCACGACCGAGCGAGATTTCGCTCGACCGTGCATAACCCTGCACGCCCGTGCAATATGTTGCTTGCCCGTGCAACCTGTTGTAATGTCGTATCTTCCGCGTGACCTAACTTATGTCGGTTTATGTTAATCTTAGCATATAAATAGGACTTTAACCCTTATTTTCGAGGGGAGTTTTGGAGTTTGTAATTATATCATCATTATTCGTTTATACTTAGGGTTTTTAGAGAGAGAAGTTAGAGAGAGAAACTTGTAGATCTCCATTGTTCTTCAAGACTCCACCTTCCTTCCATTAATTCAAGTATCTCTTTTCTTCTTCTTTTCTCCTTGTTTTATATTATGATGTTTTATTATTCTTCTCTATTTTCTTTATTTATTTCAATTATGCTTACATAGTTTTGTAATCTATGGTTAAGTTGAACCCTAGTGTGAATTAATTCATGATTATTTCTTTAAATTCCCAAACTAATTGTTGAATTGTTCTTGCTTAATTGATTGTGCATATTCCAATACTAGATTAGGGATAACTAGTATTGTTATGATTCCTTTGTCTTGATCACAACGGGAGTTGGGTTTTGACGGATTTGAATATTTCAATTAAGGACATGAGTTCTCCACGGGAGTAGGTAGAATGGATTGTTAGGAAGTTAGAGTGCCGCGTTTAATGTCTTTAATTTGCATGATTCCATGGGAGTAGGCTTGAGTGCATATTAGAGAAGCCATAGATACTCGGGAGAGGTTTATGGTATTTTATAGGGTGTACTTTTCCTTGTGAGCATTTAATTGACTAGTTTGGGGTAGAAATTATTGTTGTATTAATTCATGCTAGTGGGGATACTTAACTATAGAGTCTTTTATTTATAGATTGATTAGTATAGTTTATTCCACCATTATTCTTGATATTAAATCTCCTTTAGTCTTACCATTACTTAAGGGCTAATCATAGAACAACTTTCTCTCTGTGGGATCGACTCTGACTTACCCTACTACATAGTTAGGAGGATTAGTTAGGTTATTTATTTTTGTTAGGTGCGCGACACGCCTATCAAATTTTGGCGCCGTTGCCGGGGAGATAGTTTGTTTTATTTAGTTTTTATTTTTTGGTGAGACTAGACTGTATATATATATTTTTTTCCTTTCTTTTGTGAATATATTTTTTTTTTCTTTTTTTCGTATCATGGAGTCATATTATTATTTTGATGGGGATAATTCTTGTGATAGGCACCATAGTCATAATTCTTGTGGTTCTCATGTTTATAGTTTTGATGCATCATATCAAAATTCTCCCAATTTTTGCATGAGTTCGCATTTATTACCATACATGTTCCATGAACCCAATATTTTTGCTAGTAATTCTAGAGCAATTTTTTCTTTTCCTCAATATGAGAATGAATTGTTTTGGAAATACTATTTTAGACTTGGCGATTTTGTTGGTCCTAACCATGGAATTGAAATTTGGGATATGTGCCTAGTGATTTATGAGGGTTTAAATGAAGAAACTAGGGAGGTGTTGGAGTCTATGTCTAATGGTCAATTTCTATCTCAATCACCTGATTATTGTTGGGATCAAATTGAGTGGTTGGCTCAGAATAATTATGAGTGGGATATGTCTTTATCTTCTAGACCATCCTTTTCATCCGAGATGCATATTACAACACATCCTTATTGCTCAAATTGTCAATCTACTTCACATGATTTTTCTTCGTGTGATGTGACGTTAGTGAATGATTTTAACCCCTCACCCCAATATGAATTTGATTATTACACTCAAAATTCTCATCCCCAACCGTATATTTATGATGTTGATGATGCCGGTTGTATAGAGAATGAGAGTTATGAGGATGATGATCAAATTATAGGAGAGAGCAATGTGATGGATATTTTAAAGGAGGAAGAGCCCTTTGTTGAAATTTCCTCTTTGGAGGAAAGTCAAGTCGAGAGTGAAGTGATTGATGAGTCTTTATCGGTACCACCTATAGTTTTTGAGTCTCATGTTCCTTTTTCTAAAAAACTTGATCTTATTCCTTCTTCCCCTATATTATATCCTCCATCGTTCCTTCTTCCTCCCTTCTTGAATGACTTTTATGATAATGTAAATAATGTAAATTTAGTTTCTTTTCCTTCTTTTGAGTCATGTAAAAAGACTAACAATTTTTCTTTTTCTTCTTCTTGTAAATATAATTTTTCCTTTGATTTTTCTTTTTGTAGTTTTAGTAATTTTTTAGTACTAATTTTTTTCATTTTTCCTTTCCACTCTTATATAATATGCTCCGAGATGTTTGCAGGAACATATGATAAGCTTCTTAGAGCATTGAACTATTATGAGTGATCTACTAGTCTTAAACGGTCATGCAAGACCTTAAATCAGCGCTTATCGGGAGGCAACCCGACTTTGTTCATTTTTTTTATTTATTTTGGTTTGACTAACTTTGCTAATGTGTGACGAAGTCTGTTGCTAGGTACAAGCATAGCCAATTTTTTTGGCTAAGTTCACTGCCTCATTACAACTATCGATTGTGGTGGAGGTGTCGATGCTTTTTGACACTCCCTTTGATTACCCACCCCTTTTGTAAGTTGTACCTCTCCCTCATTTAATTCCTCTTTGTTCACATTGAGGACAATGTGTCATTTAGCTTGGGGGAGGATGTTTGTCATCATTACTTAGCGCATGTTAGTTGCATCTAGAGTAGTTTTTTTTTTCATTGCTTTCGTAGGATGTTGCACGGTTTGTACCGCTCACTAGGAGTGGGAGTTTACGTGTAACCAAAAATATTGTATTGCTTTCATAGTTGCATTGGCATATTTCATCTCATATTAGAATTCATGTCATTTTAGTTGCATCTATGGGACTATTGCTAGCACTTATTGAGAACCTTGCTGATATTTTACTACAATTCCTAAGCATAATTCATCCTGTTCATGATTCTTCATAGCACGATTGTTTCGCAATTGATTGTTTGTGGTAAGATTGATTGATCTCTCTCTAGCTCGATTTAACTTTATTGTGCAGACACCTTAAACTAAGTGAGCTTCTGTGCCTATAAACTGGCGTATCTGTGTCAGTTATGTTCTTTCATGTGTGATTAGTTCCTTAGTTGTCGCATTGATCTTGATTTTGACTTAGTACTCCTTGATATTTGCTAGTGCATACATTTTGATATGATTGAGGCATTCTATTTCATGATCTCAGCTCCAGAGTTATTCTTGTTTTCATATTATCCTTCCTCTAACCCCGCTGAGCCTTTCTGACTATGTTTGATTGCTACCTACATTACAAGCCATTGACCTCATTCGATATTTGTCCTAAGCCTAGCTTGGGGGAGCAAGTATTAATTTTGGTTTGGTTTGTATTGAATTGAAGTGCTCTATTTGTAGTTTAGAAGGATGGAAAAGTATGTTTAGTGAGCTTTGAAATTGAATTGAAAGTTCGAAAAAAAAAGAAAAAAAAAGGTGAAAAATGAAATGAAAAAGAAGTAGAAAAAAAAAAGTTGTGAATAAAGTGAAATAAAAAGGGTTATGATTGAATTTCTTAAGTGCAAAGTGTTGTTGATTATATTTGGAGATTGTTGGTTGTTGCACGGAGTTGTTGTGACCTTTCTTGGTCATGTTTTCGGTTATATAATGCTCCCCCCTTCTTGGTTTTTCCACCACAATTCCCAAATTATTTTCCATACCTTTAACCTCAACCCCATTACAACCCTTAAAAGTCCTCTTGATCATTGTGTATTGTATTGTTGAGTATTAAGTGAGTCAAAAAGTCAAAGTTAAAGAGTTTATGTTTCATCTGAGTCGACTTGTTTTAGGTTGAGTGTTATCATTTATCCTTTAAACACATGAGAGATTTGAGCGCACGTGACTATAGTGAGGTCTGTCAGGTTTGGTTAAATCCAAATTGGGAGAGATGATATGTGGTATGATTGGAGAGTCGATTGCGATCCATGGCATGCTATGCGGCTTTGTTCGAGCTTGTATTGATGCTTGGTTTGTGTAGTGATTTAATCTCTTGTGTTTTCAGTTGAGTGTTTAGCCCTGTTGTAGTCCTATATTGTAGGTCGTCTTTCTTTTCCAATGTTTATGTCTTATTGTTTGGGGACAAGCAATGGTTTAGCTTGGGGGAGTTTGATAAGTGCATATTCTAACATCATTTAGTTGCATATTAGGGTGCATTTTCATGTAGTATTAGAGCATTTACTTGCATTTATGCATATTTAGGTCCAATTTCGTAAGCTACGATGCTTTCACGGGTTGTTTGGTCTTTTGATGTAATCTCAGGTACTTTGGACTCCTATTTGAGGACATGATGATTTAGGCGCGTAGATGACCTTCAAAACGATATATCATGTGCCCAAAACGGATTGAAAGTGAAGAAGATACACATGACTTTGTGTACTTGTACGAAATATGACACCTCTTCACCATTTCACTCGTAACTTTTGACTGAAGAATTATAATGAGGTACTTCTAACTGGGTTAGAAACTAGACTTCAAGAGCTTTCCAACGATATATTGCATGTGTGAAACAAAGCTCTGTATCAAAAGTTATAGCTGTTCAAAGTTGAGCTGAAGCCACTTGTCTCGACCGCACGCCCGTGCGGATATCTGCTCGGCCGTGCAACCTCGCAATCAAAAGTCACCGAAGCTTCGCCTCGCTCGCACGACCGAGCGAGATTTCGCTCGACCGGTGCATAACCACCGCACGCCCGTGCAATATGTTGCTTGCCCGTGCAACCTGTTGTAATGTCGTATCTTCCGTGTGACCTAACTTATGTCGGTTTATGTTAATCTTAGCATATAAATAGGACTTTAACCCTTATTTTCGAGGGGAGTTTTGGAGTTTGTAATTATATCATCATTATTCGTTTATACTTAGGGTTTTTAGAGAGAGAAGTTAGAGAGAGAAACTTGTAGATCTCCATTGTTCTTCAAGACTCCACCTTCCTTCCATTAATTCAAGTATCTCTTTTCTTCTTCTTTTCTCCTTGTTTTATATTATGATGTTTTATTATTCTTCTCTATTTTCTTTATTTATTTCAATTATGCTTACATAGTTTTGTAATCTATGGTTAAGTTGAACCCTAGTGTGAATTAATTCATGATTATTTCTTTAAATTCCCAAACTAATTGTTGAATTGTTCTTGCTTAATTGATTGTGCATATTCCAATACTAGATTAGGGATAACTAGTATTGTTATGATTCCTTTGTCTTGATCACAACGGGAGTTGGGTTTTGACGGATTTGAATATTTCAATTAAGGACATGAAGTTCTCCACAGGAGTAGGTAGAATGGATTGTTAGGAAGTTAGAGTGCCGCGTTTAATGTCTTTAATTTGCATGATTCCATGGGAGTAGGCTTGAGTGCATATTAGAGAAGCCATAGATACTCGGGAGAGGTTTATGGTATTTTATAGGGTGTACTTTTCCTTGTGAGCATTTAATTGACTAGTTTGGGGTAGAAATTATTGTTGTATTAATTCATGCTAGTGGGGATACTTAACTATAGAGTCTTTTATTTATAGATTGATTAGTATAGTTTATTCCACCATTATTCTTGATATTAAATCTCCTTTAGTCTTACCATTACTTAAGGGCTAATCATAGAACAACTTTCTCTCTGTGGGATCGACTCTGACTTACCCTACTACATAGTTAGGAGGATTAGTTAGGTTATTTATTTTTGTTAGGTGCGCGACACGCCTATCAAGCCCAAACTGATAACCAGGGGGAGGGGGGCGAGACACCGAACCACTAAACAGGGGAGGGGACGAGATACCAAACCAGTAAACTGTGGAGGAGGGAGGGGAAGCCCAAAACGAAACTAGGGGGAGGGGAAGCCCAAACTATACTGACTCGCCTACTGGGGAGGGGGGAACCGACGACGGGGACTGGGACAGGGAGCCGAATCACGGTGGAGGCGGTGGAGACGGTAGAGACACGACTGAAGCAAGGGAAATGGAAGGGAAGGTGCGTCCAGGAGTTGACGAGGCTGGAAGGTGCAGCTAACAGGAGCCTAGGCTCGTCGGCGACGAGGCTGAGAGACCAGTCCCGACGAGCCTACTTAGGCGGCGGAGGGGTTTTGTTTTTTAGGGTTAGGGTGGGGAGGTTTTCTAAAGAGAGAATAGAAAAAATTATTAAGTATATTCTAATCCATCTAATGTTGTGGATTTTAGTATTGTTTATGGGAATTGATCACAATACTTTATGCAGATGAGTCAAAGTTCTTTGCTAGTATCATCAACATACCATAAACGCTTGAGCAAGAATTTTGTACTGATTCAAGGATCTTGTTTTGGAGTATGGTCCTGGTACAAGCTGTTTCCTCTCAATATCATCAGGCCATTTAGAGTTGCCGCGATTGATTTGGCCGCTTTGGGGATCAAACCTTTACAGCCAAATGATCTTCAATCCGTGTCTCATGAGTAGATTCAGTCGTCGACTGACTTGATGGCTTCTCTTCCCATTAATGAAAAGGTGATCCTTGTTGGTCATAGTTTTGGTGGATTAGCTATATCTCATGCCATGCAGCATTTTCCTGATAACATATCGGTGAGTGTTTTTGTCACTGATCAAATGCCTGACTCAACTCTTGATGCCTCTATGCTTAGCAAAGAGGTAACCTTATGTATAACTTGGTTGTAAACCTCTCAATATTTTCACGACTCTTAAAGTCTTAAGGCTCTATTCTATTCATCTTATTTTCACTAAACATGATTGAGTTCTGCTAATCAAAACTGATTTTGTTTATTTTTTATATAACAGAAACCTCTAATCTCTCTTCTTCCTCCATTGAACCAAGTTAGACATCAACAAATTAAAACCACGTAGCCAGTAGCCTCATTTTTTGCAGGAGTACTTACCCTGAAATTGGTATAAACACGATTTTCAAAGCAAGCAATTCAAATTCATTATTAACTACTTAGCATTTTCAATTTAGGTTTTACATTGTTCTTGGTTTTGCACTACAAATATATCAACTTGCTTACCAAAAGAAAGAAAGAAAAAAAAAGACTTTTGGAGGTGTTCTAGACTACCTCAAGAATCCCAAATTTATCTATCTTATCATCTGAAAGACATCAAGTCATGATTTTTAGGTACGTAATTAATAGACGGGATTTAGTTTAAGTTTTTTAAGTTAGTACATAGTTTCTCTCTACCAGCAATTCTTTCATGAGTTTAGTATCATGTACTCGCTGCTCTACATTTGAATGTTCTGCTGCATCTCAATTAGCTATGACCTTTAAAGTTTTGATGATGACGAACATAAACTATATTAAATCATGTGTCCTTGTATATAATCTTGTGATGCAGTGTTTGCGCTTTGGGAAAATCAAATTCTCGGGATCCCATTGTCGAAATGGATCATCTGATATACCGTTGGGAAGCTAAGGAAGTCTCAATTCTTTCCCCAATTGTCCTTACCAAAATATCATTTGCAATTCTCTAAAGATGACGCAAAGAACTAAAATGTGTCCATTTTGGTGCGTGTATGCATGAGCTTTCTTTGTCCTTACTTGAGTAAACCATATAGGTTTTTGAGCCTAAGGAACTCAAATCGAGATAAGAGTGGCATGTGGTGTTTGAGCTTCCCTTTCCCTTTTTTTGAAGTTCTCGATCATGTTAGATGTCATACCAACTCCACACAAAGCAATTCCGATTTAATTAAATAGAGTGGGTTACATTTTCATCATAGAACTATCCGTTTTGGACAAGAGTCCGAAATTAGGCGTCAACAAGTTGTAGCTTGAACTTACGCATGTTTTATGTTGAAATTTCATGGCTCCCAAAAGAAAAAGTTTCAAAATCTGCCACTTATGTATTAATAACCTAGATAGAATATTTACTGAAATACTATTCGTTGCCCCAAAATAACTTAAAATCACCCCAATGACCATTCAAAAGTACCATTATACCCTTCCCTTTTTTTATTTTCTTTTCCCAAACCACCAACTCCTGCCACCACCACCCCGATTGCCACCACCTCCATCCCCACAGCCACCTCCTCCACCACCAACCAGCAGCCCCCCCCCCTCCTTCCACCCCCACGAGCGGCCCCCCCACCCTCCCCGCAACCCCCATATCTAAAGGCGGCTCCCCAATTTGTCAATTGGGTTTATAGCGTGTCAACTCATTTGAGCTTCTCCTCAAAGGAGAAGCCTGAAATACCCTTCCAAAAGGGTATTGAGTCACACAGGAATGTGACTCTTTCAGGAAACTCGACCGTAGAATTCCATGTGACAGAAGGTCAATGGAATTGGTCTTGTTGCGAGTTCATAATCTCGCTGGTACTTGGTTGCCCCGCTTGTGAAATTAGCCCTCTCCTCCCACTCCTTTCATCAGGGTTCTGGCGATCATCATCCACCAGAAGAAGAGTTTCACTATAGTTATCTATCAATTCAGACCTCCAGATCGAGCAGTGTTATCCTAGTTTAAGTTATTTATATTTTTGTAATTGTTATGTAAGAGCGAATATAGCTCATTTTAGGTTCTTTGTGTTTGTTTGGTTGTATTAGCATTAGGCTGTACTTCCGTTTTTAATTAATGCACATTTTCCCGTTGTGAAAAAAACAAGAATATACTTAATTCGTGAGTTAAAGGAAGAATTCACACCTTAAATTCAAAGTTTTGGAGGGTTTTCCATACTGATCTAAAGTTTTAATTTAGAACTTTTTGTTGGAGAAGACCTATTAAAATAGCCATTTTGTTGGGAAAGATCTAATAAAAACTTTTTTTTATTGAAAAAGACGTATTATAATACTTTTCTTTGTTACTTAGATTACTTTAACGTTTTCCGGCCAAAAAGTCAATTTTATGGCATTGACTTGTATTCCCCTCATTTTCTCATTAAATGGGACCAACCTACTTTTCGTATCCTGTCCCTCAACCCTACCAAACGCCTTCCTCTTGCTTCCCGTCTTAAGGGATTAGGATAGAAAAAAACGAAGAGGTTGGTCCCATTTAATGAGAAAGGAAGGGGAAGAAAAGTCAATGTCGGAGAATTGACTTTTTGGCTGGAAAACGTTTAGGTGGTCTTAACTAACAAAGGGAAGTATTATAATAGGTTTTTTATAACAATTTTTTTTATTAGGTCTTTCCAAAAAAAATATCCATTTTAATAGGTATTTTCCAACAAAAAGTTCTTTAATATAAGTTAAAATGTCAAGTTTGAGGGTACCTATCTCTTACACCTTGTATCTGAGGTAAGTTTGTCAAAAAAAAATCTTAGACCCAAATTCTCACTGGTTTTAAAAATTTAGTTGCTCGTGGTTCTTTGGAGCTCACTCTTAAGAGAAGGGCCGGATTTCCGAAGTCCACCTATATTCATGGAGTAGGTTATTTCCTTAAAATAAGCCAAAGCAGCTAAATCAATTTTTGTGACTCTGACCTGATGATTTTAAGAAGGAGAAGTATCTTGTACCAAGACCATGCTTCGAAACATGATCCATGAAGCAGCACATAGTGCTTGCTTAAGATTTTAAGACTATGTTGATGATCAAGCTGATCATGGATACCTCAGTGCCTCCTCACTTACAATAAAATTGGAATCTGGACTGTCAGAAAACTCAGTCCCTGAAACAGATTTCTTTCGTCGTCATTCATTTACGTTTCTGACTTCTGTAACCCTCTGCAGAGGCTTAGAAATGGCAAGAAGTTCCAGATTCTAGGATGTGTTGAAGGCTAAAAAACTCGATCACTAAAAACCTTCCAAGAGGGGAAAAAGATTATACTAAAGCCTTTTTTTTAGACCACTAACAAAGCACTTGGGATATGTACCTTACTGTGATTAGACCTAGTTATTGGGCGGGCGGGTCGGGGGTCGGTGCGGGTCGGAAGCGGGTCGGGTCATAAGAGGGTCGCCTCATAAAGGGTCGATAGCGGGTCGGGCCAAATGGGTAGCGGGTCGGGCCAAATGGGTAGCGGGCCGATAGCGGGTCGATAATGGGTGGGTCGGTAAACGAGCAAGAAAAACATGGAACAAAGAGAGCCAATAGTGAGTATAAATGAATGCGAATCCGAATATGTAATTGTTTTTGCAAAACCTATTTTATTTTTCAAAATTATTGGGTTTCTTTGTTGGCCCTATAATAGCCTTGTCCAATAATAACCCTGTCCAATAAAGCCCTGTCCAATAAAAGCCCTGTAGATTTGACCCTAACCCTTTAACCATTGGGCTACCCTGTCCAATAACCAGGTCTAACTGTGATTAACAATTTCCCATAACCAGCCTCATATCTACAGTACACTTGGGATAAGATAATGTAACATAAAAATTACATCAATTTTGACCATTAAATATTTTTAAAAGAAACCTTTTGCTTCTGGAATATTCAAGTATCTATTTGATCTCTACATTACTATAATCTTACCCAAGTCCCAACCTTTTTATCATTAAAAGTTTACAATAATATATTAAATAAGTAAATGATAAAAGGAAAAGCCACAAGCAAACATTTGAATAACATTCAACTTTGTGCAGATTTGTCATCTAGATATATTTGGTAATGCAAATTTATCTTCACTCGATATAATAACCCGATATACATATACACTGCAAAGGAATGATATAGCTATTGGTAAAACAAAAAAGGATGTATAGCTGTTGAACTTGTACGATGAAGATCTTTGGTTCATATCATTAACATATAGGGAAATCATGTTTGAGAAAAAGTGATGACGGATATTTTACAGATTATTGACTATTGCAAAGGCATTTGAGACAGTAACTTACTAAGTTAAAGGTATAACTGAGAAGACTTTACAGCATCCTTGTAAATATGCCGAAGTTGTTGAATTGATACAGTAAAGAATCAGGAATATTCATATGCGATACTAAGTAAATGAGCGAATAGTTGCATAGGTTGAGATATCATGACCGTGTGATCCATACTTCTTACTTGAAAAATGTTGCTTGGAAGGTTTTTCTCAATTATCAATTTCACAACATTTTCTCGGAAACAACAAGAACTTTACTCACTGACCCATAATTTGCTTTTGTAAGGACCAAACCTTCTACACAGACCAACCGCCTTGGTCTCACCAAAGTTGTTGCAAGAGCTGCATCCTGTCAAAAAGTTCACAAATGAAATTACATACATCATATGTTCCAATATATCACATAAGTAACAGAAGAAACTGAAAATCCTAGACATTTGGGCTATATTGGAAAAGTACTTAAGATAGGAACTTAGGGCCAAATATAAAGGTTGTTGGAGGATTATTGGGACCTTCATCATATGTAAATTTGTTGTGAGTAGTCCGACAAGGATCGAACATCTATTGCATGCAAAAGGTTGATTCCAGAAGACGCTAAATCAATCAGCGTGACCATATGTCCGCTGATTTTAGTAGTGACACTAGTTTAAGACCATGCTCCAAAACAAGACCCATGAACTAGCACAAAATGCTAGGAGACATTTGTATTATAGTGAAAATTTAGCTGTGGATGCACAAATAGCAGTAGAGAAGAGAAACATGACAAGGGCAACTGAAATTGTACATCTCTTTGTTTTCTTCATGAGATTTTCTCAGTCAGGATTTCAAAAAAATAAAATAAAATTGGTTAGCGCCATCAACCCGGAGGAATAAATGTATTAGACTTTAATGATAAGGTGTCATTCTATGTGACTAGGAAAGTAGGTGATTTTCTGGCATTAGATTATTTTCTCTGATCGTGGTAGAGATTGGAAGGACAACGACAATAGCCTCAATATGGCGAAAACATAATTACCAAACAAAAAATATTTTTTTTCATATTCAAGCACTAAATTCCAAAAAAGAGTTATGGTTGAACATAAAACACACTGTGAAAAGAGGTTCAGGTACAATTGTTCAAGCACCCTTGATTTGATCAGCGCCAATTTTACAATATTGCAACATGAATCTCATTAACAATGATACTTCGTAATAAATTCACAGGCTTTACTTCGGTAATATTCAAGTATATTTTAATTATCTATCACCATTTTAGGAATTCCGAAGAGTTCAACAATTCTTGGACAGAATAAGATTACTGATTAAACATAGATCAAGATAAATACATAACAACAGCCATTGCAAACAATAGCCAATAATAAGTCGAGAATATGTTAATGAAAGCTTTTTTACTTCTTACTCATACGCATCCTATGCGAACAGATTTTTGAAAGTGTCCTTCCACACAAATACATATTTTGCATTTGCACAATGGACCCTAGATTATTACACTAGGCTAAAATGGAAAATATGGAGATTTTCAACATTGAGCTTTCTGAAGTCACTGAGCCTTTTTTGTGGTATAAAGCTTTCCATAGTCATATTCCGTTCTATGTGTCAACTACCTCGTCCAAAGGCTTAACCATAACATAGTGTGATGGAGTAAAGAAGAATAGAATTGATAATCTCTCCTTGTCAGGGTTCACTATCACTCTATGTGATCCACACTCTCATACTTGTCATTGCTCCAAACCTGTAAAAACACAATGCAACACCATGACCACCATCACATTACAGACTAGTAGATCCTAGTATCCTACAAATGCATAATTGAATCTGAAGTCCTACTTCCTTCTCCAAACGTAACCTAAATTTATTAGGAAATTTCTATGCAAACTTCAATTTTCCCCATGGCTCCATTTAAGGATAAACTATTGTCTATTCGTCCTGTTAACATAAGCGAATTTTACAATGATTTACTCCAGTGTTTATGGTACTTCACTGAGGTATCTCAAGCACCCAGATTTAAGTATGTATACAACTATACAAGGTATCCAAAAATTGAAAAAATATCAACCTCTTTTTTCTTGTTGTGGTCACTGAATTGAGGCACAACATTTTTGAACCATAAAATTAGCTATAGCCTCTTTTTTCTTTTATTGTTGGGGGGGGGGGGAGGAGGGAGTGTTGGAGTCATAGAGATTACAAAGGGTTCCTGAATAACATCTCCAACATTGACAATGTATGCATTTGGGACGGGTTTCACAGAGATCCACGCTCCATCCATCTTTCGTTTTGACTTCTAGCCCTCTTACATCTTCATTGTGCAAAAACAATCACCATTGTCCTTGTGTCCGCCAACTCATAGAGCTAGGAGAGGGAAGGGGCGGGGTAGATAGTAATTGATACGAGCAAAGGATGTTTGGTCCTTAAAATAGCCACTATGATGATCTGTAGGTACACCACCTAAGCTCAACGCAATAAGCTCCAACAACTTAAAAGGTAGTTTCTCCATAGTGTATTCTTCAAAGGCTTCCCTGGTTTGAGTTATTCATCAAGAAGAGATGCACCCAAATTCAATCAAACTGACGACTAAACTGAAAGCCAATGCAATATTTAGAAACAAGAAACCAATACAAATTAAACCAGATTTGGAATTCTGAACGGTGGAGAAACTATAAGGGCGAAGATAGATCAGCATAAGAACAATCTTTCAGGGGACCAATGGAACTGGTGACTCCCATTAATATCCATTTCAATGACTCAACCTTCATATCTTATATGGTGCTTATCAAATCTATAGAAATAAACCATCTATCTACCAGATAAATCACATAGCCAAGCTCAACAGTCATATTCTACATCTTAATTAAAATTATGTGACTGTCTATGAAGTCATATTCTTCAAAGGCTTCCCTGGTTTGAGTTCTTACTATATTGCATGATATTCTCATCCTCAATAGAGAGATACACTAGTAAGCCATTTGTTTTAGTCCATAATACTACTCTGTATCAAGTATCATAAAAAACTATCAATTGTGGCCAAAGAAGGGTATCACAATACAACAAAGTGCTACTTTACTGTTATGACATTACAGGAAGTATGAGAAACTAGTGTAGTACTAGCTCTTTACGAGAATACTAGGTAATTTACTTTTGTTTCTTTGTGTCAAAAGAAAAGTTGATCTTTGTAAAAGAAGTGATTATTAGGGAGTTTGTGATAGTTTTGCAATTTTATCATTGAAACATTTTCACAAGCTTAAATTGAGGCAAAAATCAAGTCATTCGGACCAATTTCGGTTCGACTTCAATTTAGGTGATGAATCATTCTTTCGAGCCTATTTTTTAGATCGGCACATTCTCAGGTCTTTACTAGTCACATTATATTTTGTTCTACGATTCAGTTTGGGTTAGACCCGCTTCAATAGAATGATTTCATGTAATTAGGATATAGTTTTAGTTTGGGTTGGATTTTAATGAGGTAATCAAGTATGGAACAATGCTACCAAATGTAAACTTAAAAAGAGGAGAATTCAATTTTGTAAGAGAGGGAGAATGGACGAGCAAAAGCAATAAATGAGATTAAGAGAGATGGAAAAAAAGAAAGAAGAGAAGTAAAGAGTGGAGTTCATAAATCATAAGCAATCATGGGAACAAGAGTGATCAGGGCCATCATGCATAAACTAAAATATCATCACACTAACATAACTTTGGCCGGTTGTGACGCAAGAGGGCAAGAAACACATCTATACAATTTATGCAAATCGATTCAAGTGATGGCCTTCCTATATCCACTTCTTGCCTTCAATCATAGTCGGGAGATACTTCAAGAAAATCAATTGTATCAAAATTAGCCACCGAGATCATCAACTTCCTACTCAATCATCCTCCTCACCTCCTGCAACCCTCTGCGGGGACTTCCTCACAAATTTTGTGTTGTACAAGAGGTCTGTTGCAGTGGATAAATCCTCCTCATCCATGGCCATGAACTCAAGCTTCTTGAGCTCCTCAGGTTCTAAAGCATCATCAGCAACGTCTAAATGGATCCGCCTGATCCCCAACCACTAAATGTCTAGATCAACCCGAGCGAACTCCAACAACATCTTCTCACTCGTCCATGTCTCATAAAAGGATAGAAGCATCAAAGACATGGGATCATAATCCACCAATGCAAGGATCGGAATTTGTTTGCCCAGCTCCTTCTTGATTTGCACGAGAAAAAAGCAAGTGGCGGTATCTACGGTGCCCATCACCACGAGGCCGGTGGCGGATCCGAAATTTTATATTGGGTGGGCCGAACTCAATGTGTCAATCTACTTTGAAATTGATATGTATATCATGACTTTCTTTTGTTTCATTTAATATCAATAATATTTTCCTTTTCCTAAAAGTATATGATACGGAGGAAATAGTATATAGTTATAAAAAATATTAGTGTTTGAAGAATTGAATATAAGCAACATACTAGGTGCAATCTGAAGAGGGAGAACATAATAAAATAAATAAAATTTGAAAACCCAAATAAAGAAAATAACAAATAAAGAACAAAAACCAAAATGGCGCACAACCTCACAAAGCTTAAAGACCAAGAATAAAATGAAAGTTTAGAATACCAAAAAGATAACAAATGCAAAACAAAAAGAAAATGGCATGCAACGTCATAAAAAACTGGAAGAACAAAATCATGATAAAAATAGAGAAGACCAACAAGTTTGATTCAGCCGGATTCGAACACGCGAAGCAGAGTTTTCCTCTATTAGTACTATACTAGCGCAGACCACCATTGCAAGGATCGGAATTTGTTTGCCCAGCTTCTTCTTGATGTGCCTGAGAAAAAAGCAAGTGGCAGTATCTACAGGCCCGGTCCTGATCTTTTTGGGGCCCTGGGCAAAATAGTAGATTGGGGCCCTTTAAAAATATGCATATAATAGAACAAATTAAAAATATGATAGTAGTTCTATGAAAATAAATCTGTAGTTTAAGGGGATGCAATTTTACAAATAAATTTACCAAGTAAAAAATTATTCAAGCAACTCATATACCATCACTTAATACTCAAAAAATTATTCAAGCAACTCATATACCATGACTTAATACTCAAAAAATTATTCAAGCAAATTTACCAAGTACATGATATCAAAAAATCATAAAAACATATTTGCACATAAAAAAATAAATCAAACACTCAAATCATATAATCATATTACAAGAAAATTAGAGAAATAGAGAATGAAATGACAACACCTTGACCAATTGCGCAGCTCCGTCAAGGCGGCAAGTCGACAACAATTAACCACTGACAAATCGGACAATCCCAAAAACCCTCGCTCGACAGTCGACGCTTCGACAATCTCGACAACAAATTGTTTCCCAAAACCCCTATATTCTTAATTCCAAAATCTCTTAATATCTTCAATTGATTGAGACTAAAACTTATGAGTAATGCATTATATAAATTCAATTTTTCCCTATTTAAATTGCAGAAAATAATTCCCGTTGCTAAATTTAAGAGAATGTTTTTTTTTAATCTTTCATCTTCACAGCTGACAAAGTAATTTACAAAAGCAGCTTCCTTTCTCAATGGTTTTACTTGCTCCCTAACTGCCAAATGAAACAAAATGAAAGGAACATAATATATTCATTCCCAAAGACAAAACCCACCAGCTTCTCGTCAAAAAAAAATCACATTCAGCCCCTGCTAATAAAATTCTATGAGGCGAGGATAAAATTCAGTTTAACCCAACCCGGTCCTTTAAGCGGAAGCAGAAATTTCTCAACTGTGGTGTCTTCTTCACCTGCTGCGTAAACCAACAAGCCAGTCTTCATTACTAATTTTTGTCTGCACCATCTTATCTTCAGCATCCTCTTCCTCCCGGAGGAGTGCCAGCAGATCCTCCTCCTCCATAATATCATTCATTGCCCTCTCTGCCATAAATTGTCCCTTGCCAATATTTAAGAGAATGCTAACAGTTATATTTTGGGAAATATGGAAAATTTCCACAAGTTTAATGGTGGTTAGAGAAAATTTTGGGAATTAAAAGAAGATTTTAATTTGGATCTTCCAAGAGAGTGGAGAGAGAAAACTGAAGAAGATGATAAGTTGTTTTGGTGAAAACGTGAAGTAGTGAAGTTATATTCGTGAAGCGTGCGCGTGTTTCTCGGTAACTCCTCAATCCTCACGCGTATAACTGTGAGTTGTTTCAGTTTTTTTTTTTCCTGGTACTATTTTTAAATTCAGAAGATTGGACCCCTTTAAGGCTTGGGCCCTGGGCCATTGCCCCTCTAAACACCCCTCAGGGCCGGACCTGAGTATCTACAGTGCCCATCACCACGAGGCTGTTGTATTTACGATCGACATTATTGGCAGAGTAAATATGTCCACGGGTAC
Organism: Beta corolliflora; assembly: GCA_947648045.1. Taxonomy (NCBI): domain Eukaryota; kingdom Viridiplantae; phylum Streptophyta; class Magnoliopsida; order Caryophyllales; family Amaranthaceae; genus Beta; species Beta corolliflora. Next base: position 211,477 of record CANSZD010002541.1, on the reverse strand, counting down.
TAGGTTGCCCTCGAAGATAGCAGTGCAACAGCCTGGTATCGTAGTGTTATACTCTGGTAAATTGCTGTAATCATAGTATTTCTTAGGCATAGAAGAGCGGGAATTGACGATAAGTCCATCTTCGTTAAAAGTAGTAGTATAAGGGGAAGTGATGACACATCCATTTTGAGTGTAGAAAGTGTATTGTACTTTGCGCTCAGAATAAGATTCAGATCTCTTTCGTAAAGGGTCTTTTTTTGCTTTTGCTTGTCGGTACTCACGCAAAGGGGTCGGTAACAAAAATGGTTAGCTTATTGCAAATAAACCAAACAAGCTCTTGGAATATTGTCTAACTAATGAATAATCTAGAACAAGCTATCTAGACTCGATTAACTAGCAGCATTAGAACTGTAGAAAAAGTTAACTTAAGCCACAATCTAAAAAACTCAGATTGTGCAACTTAAAGTGTTGATAATCTTAGGTAGTATGACTAGTTTTAGTCACTAATCAAACACTTAATCACTACGAATGGAATTAACAATAACAATTACGTGTCATAAGTCAAGTCCTAGCAATAAAACTAGCAAATTACACAAAGATGGCGAGTCTAAGTATAATCAAACTAGTCCTAAACAATAATGCGGAGTATCAATCCAACCAAACTATAATCATGAACAATTAAATATGAAAAATCATAACTTTTCCATTTTAACAATATAATAACCCAATGCTAAATATATCTCCCTACCCTAAAGAGATTTAGCCTAACATACTAAGAACAAAAATAATACTAATAAGTGGAAAAGAATTCATAATTGAAAAACAAATAATCTAAAAGCTATATTATTATTCCAAATTCAATTATCAATTGTATTGGAGAAAAAAAAGACTAGAACAAAACATCCGTAATCTGTATGCTGTTGTCTGTAATCGTTGCTGCTGTTCTGTAATTCTCTGTTAGTGAGGGCCGCTGCTACTCTCTTTCTATATAGGAACTAGTTATTAAGCCCGGGCGATGCCCCGGGTTATCAATATTTCATGTCAAAAAAGAGCATCTAATGTTGCATACTTCATTGGTTAGAACTTTACTATAGTAACTTGAGGTCACGTGGTTGAATCTTGTACGAAGCATGTTTCTAATTTTTTAATGTATGTTGATGACATGAAACGAAACAACCAAAGGGAGAGTGCCACGTGGCGTGTATACTTGCTTCAGAACGCCTTTTAATATATTTGTATAGATTCCGCCTCCTACTGCTCTCCCTTTGTTAAAAGACAAAATCCCTCACTTTCCTAATCCAAAAGTTTTCTAATGTCAGCAGACTATTCAATTTCCTTTCCAATTGGAATAAAATTCCCTTTGATTTCTCGATGTTTTAAAAGGGCTAAAGAAATAAAAGTCCTAACAAGGCTAAATTGCTTGCCGTGAATTAGTAGGTGCACTCGTCCGTATGGTGAGGAAGGTGTGCACGATGAACATCAAGCACTAGGTTATGAACATAGAGACCAATACCAATGAACATATACTAACAGAGATGTACATATGTTCATTTGGCTTGTTAGTCATGTACATGTGTTCATTTGACTTGTTATTCATGTACATTTGGCTTGTTAGTCATGTACATGTGCGCATCTTCCTCACCATACAGACGTGTGCACCATCTACGAATTGCTCTTGCCGCCAAGAAGAACGCAGCCTGTCGCTTACCCTTTTTTTCCAACGTTTTTTTTTGCCAGTAAGAACTTCCAGAAAGAAAAAGACACCTAGACCAACACGCCATTCCTTGCCTTAACGGCCAAGTCATGGGCATGTTGAACCTCTTCTTGTAGGAATATATAGAGGAATATAGCGGAATTTCAGGAAATAATTTCCTAACATCTATCATAGGATCGCAAACATAATCAAACACATGAATCATTTAATAGGGAGTAAATATCAAACCTTTGAAGATCCGAGGTGTTGCTCCTCTAATCAGTCCACGAGCACCAGTTGAACACCAACGTTTGCTAGAATGGAATAAATCTGTGGTATAGGTGCCGGTTAGAGGGAATAGATTTGAGTTTCACTTCTCTCTCTTGTGAAAAGAAATTGATTAATGAATTGATCACCTAAACCCTAATATTATATCCTATATATAATAGAAGAGTCATAGGCTAGTTAGGAGAACTAATTTTCCTTCTATTCCCCTTTGGACCGGCCCAATCCTAATCCTAAATGGGTTTGGATTGCTTTGTCCAACTTGCGCTACAATGTGTGACCTCATAGGATTAATCTATTTTAGTTATAGGCCCAAACAACATTGTCCTATTAATCATATTTATTCAATCTTCGACTTGTCCGAAGACAAGAGCGCAATATTAAATTCCTTAAGTCACTTAATGTCAAATTTGATAACACCATGTTATTCTCAAATTTATGTTCCTTGATCGTTGAGTTCGAACTGCTCAAATAAGGATTAACTCTTTAATCTTATTCCGCATGGCCATGCAATTTTTCAGTTCTCGCTCATCAAGAGGTCCAGACACCATTCCTATTAAATAATAGTACTTATCCACTCTTGTATGACCATAACTCCCACTCAATTCTTAGCCCACCTGATCAGTGCCTTTATAACCTCCTTTTACGGCGCGGCGTTTAACAATGTCAAAGTTAAACTAATTATATTGTGGTTATTAAGACATACTCATGTCTAAGGAATCCACTAAATATAGTACTTTGATTCTATTTTTAAAATCTAATTAGGTCAAGTCTCAATGTATCAAATATACATCCATATAATCAATTAGATATCTCTATGTCTCCATAGCCCATGGAATTGCGTTATCAATTAATTATGTACTAGTCTTTTGAATAAATCACTTATGTCCAATTTAGTGATTTAGACTAGGGACTTTAAATAAATTGTGATTTCAGTTCACTTTATTGGGTTCCATTATCAAAACGTTTTTTAAAATCCTATTTAAATACAGAAATTATTTGGACATTTTATTTAATACTAAACCAAACAATTTAATAAGAAACGAATTTTTATTGATAAACATCCAAATCATAATAAATGTATTTATAATTGTAATCATGAAGTAAACAACCTAAAGCCATTCTCCCATATGCTTAAGCCCCATAGACCTAGTATGACACTCATGCTTAGGTTAAGCAAGCGGTTTAGTCAGAGGATCTGCAATATTATCCTCAGTATGAACCTTGCTTACTTTCACATCCTCTATTCCAACGATCTCTCGAATAAGATGGAATTTCCTGAGCACATGTTTAGACCTTTGATGCGATCTGGGCTCCTTGGACTGAGGAATAATGGCACCATTGTTGTCACAATACAACTCAATGCCATTCTCAATGCTAGGAACTACACCAAGCTCACCAATAAACTTTTTGATCAAAATAGCTTCTTTTGCTGCATCAGCTGCTGCAATATACTCAGCCTCAGTTGTAGAATCCGCGATGGTACTCTGCTTAGAGCTCTTACAGCTCACAACTCCTCCATTGAGACAAAATATGAAACCAGATTGAGATCGGAAATCATCTTTGTCACTCTGGAAGCTTGCATCGATGTATCCAGTAACAACCAACTCACCATCTCCACCATAAACCAAAAAATTATCCTTAGTCCTTCGCAAGTACATAAGGATGTTTTTAGCTGCAATCCAGTGCGCATCTCCTGGATTTGACTGGTATCTGCTGCATATACTCAAAACATATGCAACATCCGGTCGAGTGCATATCATGGCATACATAATGGATCCTACTGCAGAAGCATATGGAACATTACTCATACGCTTGACCTCATCAGGACTCGAAGGACACTGAGTCTTGCCAAGTGTTATGCCATGTTGCATGAGAATGAAACCTCTTTTGGAGTTTTCCAGCGTGAACCTTGCAAGAACCTTATCAATATAAGTCTCTTGACTAAGTCCAATAAGCTTTTTCGATCTATCTCTATAGATCTTTATTCCAAATATGTACTTTGCCTCTCCTAGGTCTTTCATAGAGAAACAATTTTTAAGCCATTCCTTGACTGACTCAAGCATGGTTTTATCATTTCCTATGAGAAGTATGTCATCCACATACAAGACTAGAAAAGTAATACTACTCCCACTTAACTTCTTGTATACACAAGATTCCTCTTCATTTATGAGAAAGCCAAATTTCCTGACTGCCTCGTCAAACCTGAGGTTCCAACTCCTTGATGCTTGCTTTAGTCCATAAATAGACTTCTTAAGCTTGCATACCCTCCCTGGATTTTCTAGATCTTCAAAACCTTGAGGTTGTGTCATGTACACATCCTCTTTCAAGAACCCATTCAAGAAAGCGGTTTTGACATCAATCTGCCATATTTCATAGTCATGAAAGGCAGCAATCGCAAGGATTATCCTAATGGACTTCAGCATGGCTACTGGAGATAAGGTTTCATCATAGTCAATACCATGAATTTGTTTGAAACCTTTCGCCACCAACCTTGCTTTGAAAACGCTAATGTTTCCATCCTTGTCTGTTTTAAACTTGAAAATCCATTTGCATCCAATAGGTTTTACCCCATCAGGCAAATCAACCAAGTCCCATACTTGATTTTCAGACATGGAATCCATTTCAGATTTCATGGCCTCAAGCCATCTTTCGGAGTCTTGACTATCCAAAGCTTCTTTGTAGCTAGTAGGTTCTTCTGATTCTAAAATCGTTATTTCAGAATTTTCAGTCAAAAGGAAATCAATATATCTCTTTGACGGAATTATGGTCCTACCAGACCTACGTTGGGGAACAACAGAAGAAGTTTCTACCTCACTAGGTTGAGTGACTTCGCATGGAGTATCTCCAAGTGGGACGGTAGGAGGTACGTGAATTGAATGCACCGCCTCCTGAGCATTTTCATGTCGGGCTGCCTCTGATGAGGTGTTAACTTCATCCATTTGTTGCTCATCTCGAACTTCTTCGAGATATACATTTCTCCCACTTGTTTTTCTGGAAATAAACTCCTTTTCTAGAAAGCCACCATTACGAGCAACAAACACTTTGTTTTCGCTTTGGTTGTAGAAGTAGTATCCCTTAGTCTCTTTTGGGTAACCCACAAAGAGACATTTATCGGATTTGGGTGAAAGCTTATCAGAAAGTAAACGTTTTACATAAGCTTCACAACCCCATATCCTTAGAAAAGACAATTTTGGAACGTTTCCAGTCCACATTTCATATGGTGTCTTTTCAACTGCTTTGGATGGTGCTCTGTTAAGTGTGAATGCCGCTGTTTCAAGCACAAATCCCCAGAATGAAATAGGAAGATCAGCAAGACTCATCATGGATCGAACCATATCAAGTAGAGTTCGATTCCTTCTTTCAGAAACGCCTCTGTGGTGTTCCTGGTGGAGTCCATTGTGAAAGTATTCCACAATCCTTCAAATGATCACCAAATTCTTGAGATAAATATTCACCACCACGATCGGATCGTAGTGCCTTAATTTTCTTCCCAAGTTGGTTTTGTACTTCATTATGGAATTCCTTAAATTTTCCAAAGGATTCCGACTTATGCCGCATGAGATAAACAAATCCAAATCTGCTTACATCATCGGTAAAAGTAATGAAATAAATGTACCATCCCCTAGCCAAATTACTCATAGGTCCACACACATCTGTATGTATGAGGGCTAAAAGGTCATTGGCCCTTTCACTTGAACCTGTGAAAGGAGACTTTATCATTTTCCCCATCAAACAAAACTCACAAGTATCAAATGATTCAAAATCAAATGATTTGAGAATTCCATCTTTATGAAGCTTCTCAATGCACTTTGAGCTTATGTGGCCTAATCGACAATGCCATAGGTATGTAGGGTTTGAATAATTTGCTTTATGTTTCTTGCTGTCTATGTTATAGATGTGGGTTTCTAAGTCTAGCACATATAAACCATTTGATAACTTAGCGGAGACATAGAACATATCATTCAAATACGCAGAAAAACAATTGTTGTTGATTGTCTAATCGTAAGATGTTAACTTAGCGGAAAACGTTTTACGCTCTACCAAACGGAGCCTAATCGTAAGATGTTGACTTTTACACTTGTCAATGTACAATTTTGACCAATGAAATTGTTAACTTATGAATCTTAATGGAAAGTTTATATTTTGCAATTATACAATGAGATGAATCAACAACATTTTACATGTTTAAGTTTATTTTAGGAAAAAGTCATTAATATTGGACTTTGTTAAACACCGCCCCCAACTTACTTAAAATCGTCCCAAAGCACACTTGAAAATACAACTTTACCCTTAACTTTTTCTTTCATCCTCACCATCACTCACTACCCAACAACCACCACCACCACACACAACCACCACCACCACGCACACCACCACCGAAACCACACACATCACTAACTAAACCACAACGCACACCCAACGAAACCAAAACAAAATTTTTTTTGCCTCCTCCACCACCGAACGTCCGCCGGGCGTTTCCTCCATGGTTGGAACGTCCCGGCCGACGTTCCGGTGGTGGAGGAGGCAAAAAAATTTTGATTTTTTTTACGGTGGAGTTTAGGGAATGCGGGGGTGGGGGAGGTTTGGGGGCCGCTCGTGGGGGTGGAGGGAGGGTGGCGCCGCTCGTGGGGGTTGCGGGAGGGGTAGGGGATGCTCGTGGGGGGCCGCTCGTGGGGGTTGCGGGGAGGGTGGGGGGGCCGCTCGTGGGGGTTGCGGGGGTGGGGGGCGCTCGTGGGGGTGGAAGGAGGGTGGGGGATGCTGGTTGGTGGTGGAGGAGGTGGTTGTGGGGATGGAGGTGGTGGCACTCGGGGTGGTGGTGGCAGGAGTTGGTGGTCTGGGAAAAGAAAATAAAAAAGGGAAGGGTATAATGGTACTTTTGGATGGTCATTGGGACCATTTCTAAGTTATTTTGGGGCGACGAATATCATTTCAGTAAATATTCTATCCAGGTTATTAATACATATAGTGGCAGATTTTGAAACTTTTTCTTTTGGGAGCCATGACATTTCAACATAAAACATGCGTAAGTTCAAGCTACAACTTGTTGACACCTAATTTCGGACTCTTGTCCAAAACAGATAGTTCTATGAAGAAAATGTAAGGAAAAATTGATGGGAACAGTCCCAACTATGGGCGTTCCACCATTTTCAGTCCCAACTAAAGATTATTTCTGAGTGGTCCCAACTATACATCATTTTTGCCAAATTTGGTCCCAGCAGGTTAATGACCTGCTGCAATGATGTGACCAAGTTATGTGCGATTATAGAGTGTTGAGAAGTCCATTTTACTAAGGTTTAAGGTTTAAGAAGGAGAGTTTTACTCATCTATACCTTAGTGTGGAGAAGAGGGAGTTATGATGAATTGGCGATATTAGAGGAGATTTAAGGATATTTTGTGGTTATATGTGTTTATGATCATTTACAGGTGGATTTCCATCCCGTGTTTGCGATCCTTTCAACATAAAAAGATCACAAAGTTCTTTGGAGTCTAGAGTTATATGGTGGAGGCATCCAAGTTCATCCTCTTTGTGGCTCTACGGCATTGTTTGCCCACCATAGGCGTTGAAGAGCCCACCTCGGGCGTGTGTGGAGAAGGTCGGATCCTGGGCAGTAGCGAGTGCCCGAGCTAGGCACCACACTCCCACGGCCCGCGCATTTCGAGCCGCACAGGATCATGTCAGCATCGCATGCCCGACTCGCGCGCAAGACATGCCCGAGTTGCGCATATCGAGTGAAGGCGTGACATTGACAGCGTTGAGTGCCCGACTCGCGCATAGGCAACGCACGACTCGCGCACTTCGAGCGAAGAATGCTGTTAGGCAGCAGCGAAGGCCCGAGTCGCGTGCCATAGATGCCTGACTCGCGCACTTCGACGCGGCTACGACTCTTCGGCAGTTTTCAGCTTTCCTTAGGTTTTATTAATGAAAAAAACGTTGTTTTGTGGATGTCTGGGGATTTTCGGGATGGAATTAGAGAGGATAGAGAGAAGAACCCTAATCCCTATTTTTTCTCCCTTTTTGAGTTTCGAATAATTAGTTTTGAAGATTTGCTTGATGGATGCTATGTCGATTGTAGCCTAAATCTAGTCTTGAGAACGGTTAATCAAGCTTCGGTCTATTATTGTGAGGTTTCTCTTTGTTAACTTTTTCTTAATTATAATTGTGATTTCTTGATTTTAATCTATGATTGTGGTATGTATTGCTAGGAGTACTACTAGTTTATACATTCGATTTATCATTTGCTAGGATTTAGAATTGATGCCGATTCATCTGTTCTTCTTTCATGAGTAGCAATCTAGGGTTTGATTAATGAATCTGATTATTCTTGATTAATCACTAGAGAAATCGCAAGTTCCAATTTGAATATGTTGTGCTAGCAATTTGTTAATTGGCTCATTGTTTCCTAGTTCGTTGATGTTCTATTGATTTGAATTTAATCTCTGATTAGATTAGATTAATCTTTAGTTCAAGTTTTATGATCATCTGATTGTGATTGTTTAACGGTACTTTTGAGGGAAAGGAATTTGATTTCCAACTTTGAGTAATTAAGAGTAAAGTTACACATTTGAGAAACCAATGATCAATAGTATGAATCGAAGTGGCCATTAACCGAACTCAAGATTCTTCTCTTCTTGATTACATTACTTTTTGATTGTTCTTTAGTTCTTCATATTTAGTTATTCAATTCTTTAATCCCAAAACCCCCATTTGATCTATTATAAGCACGAGTTAGTCCCCAAGTCTCTGTGGATTCGACCCTACTTGCCACTTACATTTATTTGTATTGGAAAGAAGGAAAATAAACTTTTATCTTTGGTAGCGCGTACGACCGCGTCCCACCAAATTTTGGCGCCGTTGCTGGGGACTTGGCAACTACTAAAACGTGTTTATTGTAGATTGTGTTTTGAAATTTCTCTTTTTGATTAGTATATGGTTGGCACCCATGCTACTAACCAAGATTGTGTGGATTACGATCCCGAGTTAGAATTGAATCTTTTCAGGTTGAGAAGGGAATTGAGAAGAAATTTTCAAGAACTTCCATTTTCATTGAATTTGGAAGAAGAAATGCCACCTAGGGTGGAGACTCGTACTCTGAGGGAGCTCACCGCTCCTAATCTTGATCAGCAACCATTATGTATCACTTTCCCAACACCGGAGGCAGGTACCACTTTCGAGCTCAAGTCAGGGCTCATTCATCTATTACCATCTTTTCATGGGCTCAGTGGTGAAGACCCTAACAAGTTCCTATTCGAGTTCCATGTTGTGTGCTCAAGCATGAGACCGAGTAATGCCACGGAAGAGCAAGTTAAGATGAGGGCGTTTCCTTTTTCTCTTAAGGATACGGCCAAAGATTGGCTATATTATCTTCCACCGGGGTGTATATCTAGTTGGTCTGAGATAAAAAAGCGGTTCCTTGATAAATATTTTCCCGCTTCAAAGTCATCCACACTCAAGAAAGAGATCAGCAACATAGAGCAACGATATGATGAACCTTTGTATGAATATTGGGAGCGTTTTAAGAGGCTATGTGCAAGCTGTCCGTATCATGGATATAGTGAGGAAGATTTGATCTTATACTTCTACAATGGACTTTCTGATGATGATGTGCGGATGATTAATGCAGCTAGTGGTGGATCGATCATAAATAAGACTCCAGCCGAACGCTAGAGCTTTGATAGAGGAGCTTTCGAAGGCTCCAGACATTTTAGTAGGCGATCCACCCACAAGAAGGTGAATGTGAGTAGCTCAAACACGCAAAATCCCAAACTTGAAGAACAGGTTCAAGCTCTTACCTCACTAGTAAGAGAACTCATTGTTAAGGGACACACACAACAAGTTAAGGCGTGTGGGATATGTGCTCGTATCACCCCACTGATTATTGCCCACAACTTCAAGAGGGGTCAAGTGAGGAAGTCAACGCTCTTGGTTTTCAAGGCTCAGGGAATCAAAGGAGATATGATCCTTATTCCAACACATACAATCCTGGTTGGAGAGATAATCCGAGGTTGAGGTATGGTAATGAGCAAGGTAACCAACAACCCAATCATCAACCGCAACAACAGTTCATGAGACCCCAAGCTCCAGTTCAGGGTCATCATCAGGGTCAGAATTCGGATATGAGGCAAAGTTCTACAATGTCTACTGAAGATATGCTCAATGCCTTAACCAAGAATGTGACCACCATGCAAGGGAATATGGTACAGTTTCAAGAGGAAACCCGCTCTAGTATAAGGAATTTGGAAACACAGATGAGCCAGGTTTCGAGTGCGGTGAAGCGAGCTAGAGGCTCGTGAATTGGGAAAATTACCCTCCCAAACAGTAAACCCAAAGAAGAATGTGAGTTCTATCATGATAAGGGGTGATACACAGCTGACACAGGGAGAAAGAGTGGTGCCAAGAAACAAGGAAGTTACTTTACTTCCAAAGCATCGACCTCCCCCACCTTTTCCAGAAGCTTTGCGGGCCGATAGAAGGTATGAACGCAACAAAGGTATATACGAGTCCATACGCGAATGTGAGGTAAGTTCTCCTATTTTAACCAAAGTAGAGAACACTAGTGAGCATGTTTCTGCTATTTCTCATAATACACTTCCTCCCAAATATGATGACCCAGGCATGTTTACCATCCCTTGCACTATTAATGACGTTGGTATTCCTAAAGCTATGTTAGACTTAGGTGCTTCAATTAATGTGATTCCATTTTCACTATATGAGTCTTTAGCGCTTGGCCCTTTGCATGCAACGAACGTCATAGTACAATTAGCTGACGGATCCCACACTTATCCCAAGGGTAAGGTCGAGGATGTGTTAGTTCATGTTGGTAAACTTCAGTTTCCTACTGACTTTTATGTACTGGACATGGAGTCTGATTGTCATGTGCTAGGGAGATCGTTTTTGAAAACATCCAGTATAAAAAATGATGTTGGTGCGGGGTCATTAACTGTGGAATTTGGGGGACATTTAGAAGCACTTGGTATTCATGAGTCTAAAAATTCCAGAGCGACTGAACATCCATCATGCTTTGTGGGTACTATTTAGTCCATAGAGTGTGATACATATGATACCAGTGAAGGACACGAGTCATTGGAGGTAGTGAGGTTGCAAAAACATGAGAGACCACCTGATTTACTGCATAATTTTACACCATTATCACTAACGCTAGCTGTGTAGGAAGTTGTCTCATCAAACCTACAGGTACAAGTGTTGGAACAAGGAGTTGAACCATCCCCGGACTGATTGTGGGAGGTATAAGGTCGAGCTAACGACTTTAAACTAGCGCTACTCGGGAGGCAACCCGAGCCCCTTTTTCTTTTCTTCGTTTTTTTTTCCTTCTTACTCTTCAACCTCACCATTTTTAATACTCCATCACAACAAATTATCCTTCACCCACCCTTCCCCCTCTTGCTTCCCGAGCTATAATTCAAAATACTTTTAGTCAATCATAATCCAACTTAAGCCAAAATACATCAAAAGACCTTTGAGAGGTGTCCATTTGAGAGACGTTGGTGAAATTGGAGGGTCGAGATTGATGAACGAGTTGCGTAGGCAATGCTTATGAGAAATGATGCGCATTTGCATAATGGAGTTGGTTCTACTATAAGGTGCACATTCCGAAATTTTATTCTCCCCATGAATTTAATTTTGGATTAGTTATTTACATGGGTGTTATAGAGAGTCGGGTTGTGAGATGGTGTGTGTATTTGTCGTCATTGTGTTTTCTTATGTCACTTGGGTGTGATTTGTTTTTGATGGGTATTGTTGAGGGAGTGAGAATTTTTGTGAGAGTCGGTTTTTGAGTGTTCCCCTTCTCGTTTCTTGTGTTTTCTGTACTTGCTCTCACATTGAGGACAATGTCTTGATTAAGTCGGGGGGAGGAAATTCTCATTGTTCTATTTGATGCTTATTTTATTTTTGAAAAAAAAAAAAAAAAAAAGAACAAAAGTGATGAAATGAAACCCGCTGAGTTGAAAACCCGCAAGGGCGGGCGACTCAGGCAAAAATGGGGGCCCGGATAGGTTGAAAACCCGAAAGGGCAATCTATGCAAAAAAGTGGCTAATTGGAGCGGGTGAGATGGTGAGCTCATAAATGAAAAAAAAAATGTGTGTGAAGCTAGGATGAAAACCCGAAAGGGCTCCTAGGCAAAATGAGAGATAAAAGAGAGAAAATTTGAAATCATTTGCCGGAGTTGGTGTCATAAGGACGATTGGTGATATAAGGAGTGTCTCGGGTAGGTTTTTCATCTTGATGTTCGGAGTTAGAGGCGAATAGGTTAGAGCTCGCTCATTATTGGAGGAATAAGGAGTTTGGTCGTTGTGATTGTGTTTAGATGGTCCAAGTTCGAGTCCTTTGAGATTTGTCAGGATTCGAATTTGCTTTTGTTATTTCATAACATGAGGATGGTTGTGGTATTTGAATGGCTTTGAATCCTTTGAGATCTTTCGGGGTTCAAAGTCATGCGTTTTTATTATCTTGGTGTTGAGTATAGTATGAGAATGCTATTTACATTATTTCAGGAGAGCTTTTAGCTCAAGTGTGGGGGTGACTCTTCCCCTTAGACTTGGCTCTGAGCGAATCAGGAGAAATAGCAAACTTTTATCATACACTAGGATGGAGAGATAAGGGGAGTAGTGAAAGGTGAGCAATGGCTTGGAAGGGGTGCCTCATTGACCTTTATTTTGAGTTTACTCGAGGTCGAGTAAAGTTCAAGTGTGGGGGTATTTGATGTGACCAAGTTATGTGCGATTATAGAGTGTTGAGAAGTCCATTTTACTAAGGTTTAAGGTTTAAGAAGGAGAGTTTTACTCATCTATACCTTAGTGTGGAGAAGAGGGAGTTATGATGAATTGGCGATATTAGAGGAGATTTAAGGATATTTTGTGGTTATATGTGTTTATGATCATTTACAGGTGGATTTCCATCCCGTGTTTACGATCCATTCAACATAAAAAGATCACAAAGTTCTTTGGAGTCTAGAGTTATATGGTGGAGGCATCCAAGTTCATCCTCTTTGTGGCTCTACGGCATTGTTTGCCCACCATAGGCGTTGAAGAGCCCACCTCGGGCGTGTGTGGAGAAGGTCGGATCCTGGGCAGTAGCGAGTGCCCGAGCTGGGCACCACACTCCCACGGCCCGCGCATTTCGAGCCGCACAGGATCATGTCAGCATCGCATGCCCGACTCGCGCGCAAGACATGCCCGAGTCGCGCATATCGAGTGAAGGCGTGACATTGACAGCGTTGAGTGCCCGACTCGCGCATAGGCAACGCACGACTCGCGCACTTCGAGCGAAGAATGCTGTTAGGCAGCAGCGAAGGCCCGAGTCGCGTGCCATAGATGCCCGACTCGCGCACTTCAACGCGGCTACGACTCTTCGACAGTTTTCAGCTTTCCTTAGGTTTTATTAATGAAAAAAACGTTGTTTTGTGGATGTCTGGGATTTTCTGGACTGAATTAGAGAGGATAGAGAGAAGAACCCTAATCCCTATTTTTTCTCCCTTTTTGAGTTTCGAATAATTAGTTTTGAAGATTTGCTTGATGGATGCTATGTCGATTGTAGCCTAAATCTAGTCTTGAGAACGGTTAATCAAGCTTCGGTCTATTATTGTGAGGTTTCTCTTTGTTAACTTTTTCTTAATTATAATTGTGATTTCTTGATTTTAATCTATGATTGTGGTATGTATTGCTAGGAGTACTACTAGTTTATACATTCGATTTATCATTTGCTAGGATTTAGAATTGATGCCGATTCATCTGTTCTTCTTTCATGAGTAGCAATCTAGGGTTTGATTCATGAATCTGATTATTCTTGATTAATCACTAGAGAAATCGCAAGTTCCAATTTGAATATGTTGTGCTAGCAATTTGTTAATTGGCTCATTGTTTTCTAGTTCGTTGATGTTCTATTGATTTGAATTTAATCTCTGATTAGATTAGATTAATCTTTAGTTCAAGTTTTATGATCATCTGATTGTGATTGTTTAACGGTACTTTTGAGGGAAAGGAATTTGATTTCCAACTTTGAGTAATTAAGAGTAAAGTTACACATTTGAGAAACCAATGATCAATAGTATGAATCGAAGTGGCCATTAACCGAACTCAAGATTCTTCTCTTCTTGATTACATTACTTTTTGATTGTTCTTTAGTTCTTCATATTTAGTTATTCAATTCTTTAATCCCAAAACCCCCATTTGATCTATTATAAGCACGAGTTAGTCCCCAAGTCTCTGTGGATTCGACCCTACTTGCCACTTACATTTATTTGTATTGGAAAGAAGGAAAATAAACTTTTATCTTTGGTAGCGCGTACGACCGCGTCCCACAATGCAACAGGTAAAACGAATTTCCTTTTATTTTTTTCCCCAACTTTCATTTTCTCTCTCCTCTAGTGGGCATCCACCCCTCTCATCCCCACCTTCAAAACTCCCACCCCCATCTCCACCCATACCTGCCGTCCCGTCAACACCCCTCCCCAACCCCAAACGTGCCACCCTCCCCAACCTTCAAATTTCTGGAATCTCGGTGAAAATTCCTTGAATTTCTTATCTGCTCCTGAAATTTAGAAAAGTAAGTTGATGATGGAAATACGAAATTGTGAGGGGTGATTTGTCGAGATTTTAGATAGAAAAGTGAAATGCGATGAACGAAGAGAGAGAATGAAATTCCATTGTAATGCTTATGGTTGTGTTTGATTGGTGTTGTAGGCGAGTTCGAGTTTGATCAAGTCAAGGAAGGTGGGCGATTCGAAATTGGATTATTCTCATATCACGGTATCTATTTGATGCGTAATGTTTCATTGTTGACTTATTTGGTCTTGTGGTTTTATCTGGAATGAGATTATTGTGCTCGAGTTTTGAAACCTCATCGCATGCCATTGTTAGCATTTGATGGTGCAGGTTAGAGAAAATCAATATGTAATTCTTCACTCTTTTTTTTAGTTCAATAAAGCTTAACTTAGGACTTTTTGTCACCTAATCGAAACTTTCAAACTCTCTCTAACATGCAGAGGAGAGATATTCATTGATCTACGGGATTCATCATCTTCTTTTTTTTTTTCTAAGTTGCAATTCTCCCAATTTTTGGAAAGTTTTCGGTGTTTAATTTGTTGAGTTTATTTGTAAACTTTGTTGGGGGGTCATGTATTGGTACCGAATTTTCGTGTTTGAGAAAATTCGGTTTGCAGGTAGTTTATAAATTTTGTATATTTATCTTGGTTTTAATTTGTCTTCGATGGGTTAATCTTGATTGAGGAAAAAAAAGGAAACTCTCCAATTTCGGGTTTTTGTTTGAATTGGGAGGAGATTTGAGATGATTTGCGAGGTGGCGAGATATAAGATGCGAAGATGAGTAGAGAAGGTGCACGGGTGCGGTGTAAGGTCGGCGGGAGGTGTTGTTTGTCGGTGGACTCCGAGTGATTCGGCGATAGGACGGTGGTATTGGTGAGTTTTTTTGGTGTTTCGAGGGGATGGTTTAGGCGGGGTTGATGGTGGCCTCGGCTTTTTCGGAGTGGGTAGGGGTGCTTGGCCGGGTTAGGCTGGGGAGGTGGGTGGGAGGGGAGGGGTGGTAGGGTATGTGGGTGGGAGGGGAGGGGTGGGGAGGGGGTGGCAAGGGGAGGGATAGCATGGGAGGGAGGACATAGGAGAGAGAAAAAGGAAGAAGAAACCGATTTAAGAAATAAAAAAAATTACCCGTTTAACAGTGATCGGTCCACTGGGACCAATTTCGATAAAAATGATGCATAGTTGGGACCGCTCAGAAATAATCCTTAGTTGGGACTTAAAATGGCGGAACGCCCATAGTTGGGACTGTTCCTATCAATTTTTCCAAAATGTAACCCACTCTATTTAATTAAATCGGAATTGCTTTGTGTGGACTTGGTATGACATCTAACATGATCGAGAACTTCAAAAAAAGGGAAAGAGAAGCTCAAACACCACATGCCACTCTTATCTCGATTTGAGTTCCTTAGGCTCAAAAACCTATATGGTTTACCCAAGTTAGGAAAAAAAAAGCTCATGCATACACGCACCAAAATGGACACATTTACGTTCTTTGCGTCATCTTTAGAGAATTGCAAATGATATTTTGATAAGGACAATTGGGGAAAGAATTAAGACTTCCTTAGCTTCCCAACGGTGTATCGGATGATCCATTTCGACAATGGGATCCCGAGAATTTGATTTTCCCAAAGCGCAAACACTGCACCACAAGATTATATACAAGGACACATGATTTAATATAGTTTATGTTCGTCATCATCAAAACTTTAAAGGTCATAGCTAATTGAGATGCAGCAGAACATTCAAATGTAGAGCAGCGAGTACATGATACTAAACTCATGAAAGAATTGCTGGTAGAGAGAAACTATGTACTAACTTAAAAAACTTAAACTAAATCCCGTCTATTAATTACGTACCTAAAAATCATGACTTGATGTCTTTCAGATGATAAGATAGATAAATTTGGGATTCTTGAGGTAGTCTAGAACACCTCCAAAAGTCTTTTTTTTCTTTCTTTCTTTTGGTAAGCAAGTTGATATATTTGTAGTGCAAAACCAAGAACAATGTAAAACCTAAATTGAAAATGCTAAGTAGTTAATAGTGAATTTGAATTGCTTGCTTTGAAAATCGTGTTTATACCAATTTCAGGGTAAGTACTCCTGCAAAAAGTGAGGCCACTGGCTACGTGGTTTGTTGATGTCTAACTTGGTTCAATGGAGGAAGAAGAGAGATTAGAGGTTTCTGTTATATAAAAAATAAACAAAATCAGTTTTGATTAGCAGAACTCAGTCATGTTTAGTGAAAATAAGATGAATAGAATAGAGCCTTAAGACTTAAAGAGTCATGAAAATATTTAGAGGTTTACAACCAAGTTATACATAAGGTTACCTCTTTGCTAAGCATAAAGGCATCAAGAGTTGAGCCAAGCATTTGATCAGTGACAAAAACACTCACCGATATTTTATCAGGAAAATGCTGCATGGCATGAGATATAGCTAATCCACCAAAACTATGACCAACAAGGATCACCTTTTCGTTAATGGGAAGAGAAGCCATCAAGTCAGTCGACGACTGAATCTACTCATGAGACACAGATTGAAGATCATTTGGCTGTAAAGGGTTGATCCCCAAAGCAGTCAAATCAATCGCGGTGACTCTATATGGCCTGATGATAAGGAGAGGAAACTGCTTGTACCAGGACTATACTCCGAAACAAGATCCTTGAATCAGTACAAAATTCTTGCTCAAGCGTTTATGGCTATGTTGATGATACTAGCAAAGAACTTTGACTCATCTGCATAAACTATTGTGATCAATTCCCATAAATAATACTAAAATCCACAACATTAGATGGATTAGAATATACTTAATAATTTTTTTTATTCTCTCTTTAGAAAACCTCCCCCTCCCCTCCTCCTCCCCCTCTTAGTGTTGTGTCGGCAGTAAAGTTGAAGGGCAGTAAAGTTGTAGGGCATCCCCTCCCACTCCCCCTCCCCTGTTAGTGTTGCGTCCCCCGTCCGTTCTCCGGTGGTTGTGCTTTTAACCCCCTTCACCTAGTGTTTCATTGGATCTTGGAAGTGCATCCTCCTTTCCCCCCCTTAAGTTTAGTTATATGCTTTCGTTGTTGAGTTCTTGGTTTTGTTAGTCTGGTGTTGTTGTTTGTTAAATCAATCTGCTTGATTTTTTTGTTACTTGCTGGAGGTAGTCTTTGTCTTCAAAAGGTTGGATCTGGTCTATGTGGTTGGTTACGGTTTGCGTGGCAAGAGATTTCATGTTTGGGGTTTGTTTTATCCGATTTTGAAAATTGGACGGTTCTTCGAGATCTAACCTTGGTTAATTAGATTTCAATCTCGCTTGGTAATGATTTTATCAATCATTGCCTTGACAAAACGATATCTGAAGGCGGCTCCCCAATTTGTCAATTAGGTTTATAGCGCGTCAACTCATTTGAGTTTCTCCTCAAAGGAGAAGCCTGAAATACCCTTCCAAAAGGGTATTGAGTCACACAGGAATGTGACTCTTTCAGGAAACTCGACCGTAGAATTCCATGTGACAGAAGGTCAATGGGATTGGTCCTGTTGCGAGTTCATAATCCCGCTGGTACTTGGTTGCCCCACTTGTGAAATCAGCCCTCTCCTCCCACTCTTTTCATCAGGGTTCTGGCGATAATCATCCACCAAAAGAAGAGTTATCCGGGTATTGAGTCACACAGGAATGTGACTCTTTCACTATAGTTATCTATCAATTCAGACCTCCAGATCGAGCAGTGTTATCCTAGTATAAGTTATTTATGTTTTTGTAATTGTTATGTAAGAGCGAATATAGCTCATTTTAGTTTCTTTGTGTTTGTTTGGTTGTATTAGCATTAAGCTGTACTTCCGTTTTTAATTAATGCACATTTTCTCGTTGTCAAAAAAAAAATGAATATACTTAATTCGTGAGTTAAAGGAAGAATTCACGCCTTAAATTCAAAGTTTTGGAGGGTTTTCCATACTGATCTAAAGTTTTAATTTAGAACTTTTTGTTGGACAAGACCTATTAAAATAGCCATTTTGTTGGAAAAGATCTAATAAGAACTTTTTTATGTTGAAAAAGACGTATTATAATACTTTTCTTTGTTACTTAGATCACTTCAACGTTTTCCGGCCAAAAAGTCAATTTTATGGCATTGACTTGTATTCCCCTCATTTTCTCATTAAACGGGACCAACCTACTTTTCGTATCCTGTCCCTTAACCCTACCAAACGCCTTCCTCTTGCTTCCCATCTTAAGGGATTAGGATAGAAAAAAAAGAAGAGGTTGGTCCCATTTAATGAGAAAGGAAGGGGAAGAAAAGTCAATGTCGGAAAATTGACTTTTTGGCTGGAAAACGTTTAGGTGGTCTTAACTAACAAAGGGAAGTATTATAATAGGTTTTTTATAATAAATTTTTTTATTAGGTCCTTCCAAAAAATATATCCATTTTAATAGGTATTTTCCAACAAAAAGTTCTTTAATATATGTTAAAATGTCAAGTTTGAGGGTACCCATCTCTTACACCTTGTATCTGAGGTAAGTTTGTCAAAAAAAAATCTTGGACCCAAATTCTCACTGGTTTTAAAAATTTAGTTGCTCGTGATTCTTTAGAGCTCACTCTTAAGAGAAGTGCCGGATTTCCGAAGTCCACCTATATTCATGGAGTAGGTTATTTCCTTAAAATAAGCCAAAGCAGCTAAATCAATTTTTGTGACTCTGACCTGATGATTTTAAGAAGGAGAAGTATCTTGTACCAAGACCATGCTTCTAAACAAGATCCATGAAGCAGCACATAGTGCTTGCTCAAGATTTTAAGACTATGTTGATGATCAAGCTGATCATGGATACCTCAGTGCCTCCTCACTTACAACAAAATTGGAATCTGGACTGTCAGAAAACTCAGTCCCTGAAACAGATTTCTTTCGTCGTCATTCATTTACGTTTCTGACTTCTGTAACCCTTTGCAGAGGCTTAGAAATGGCTAGAAGTTCCAGATTCTAGGATGTGTTGAAGGCTTAAAAACTCGATCACTAAAAACCTTCCAAGAAGGGAAAAACATTATACTAAAGCCTTTTTTTTAGACCACTAACAAAGCACTTAGGATATGTACCTTACTGTGATTAACTATTTCCCATAATCAGCCTCATATCTACACTACACTTGGGATAAGATAATGTAACATAAAAATTACTTCAATTTTGACCATTAAATATTTTTAAAAGAGACCTTTTGCTTCTGGAATATTCAAGTATCTATTTGATCTCTACATTACTATAATCTTACCCAAGTTCCAACCTTTTTATCATTAAAAGTTTACAATAATATATTAAATAAGTAAATGATAAAAGGAAAAGCCACAAGCAAACATTTGAATAACATTCAACTTTGTGCAGAATTGTCATCTAGATATATTTGGTAATGCAAATTTATCTTCACTCGATATAATAACCCGATATACATATACACTGCAAAGGAATGATATAGCTATTGGTAAAACAAAAAAGGATGTATAGCTGTTGAACTTGTACGATGAAGATCTTTGGTTCATATCATTAACATATAGGGAAATCATGTTTGAGAAAAAGTGATGACGGATATTTTACAAATTATTGACTATTGTAAAGGCATTTGAGACAGTAACTTACTGAGTTAAAGGTATAACCGAGAAGACTTTGACATCCTTGTAAATCTGCTTGAAGTTGTTGAATTGATACAATAAAGAATCAGGAATATTCATATGCGATACTAAGTAAATGAGCGAATAGTTGCATAGGTTGAGATATCATGACCGTGTGATCCATACTTCTTACTTGAAAAATGTTGCTTGGAAGGTTTTTCTCAATTATCAATTTCACAACATTTTCTCGTAAACAACAAGAACTTTGCTCACTGACCCATAATTTGCTTTTGTAAGGACCAAACCTTCTACACTGACCAACCGCCTTGGTCTCACCAAAGTTGTTGCAAGAGCTGCATCCTGTCAAAAAGTTCACAAATGAAATTACATACATCATATGTTACAATATATCACATAAGTAACAGAAGAAACTGGAAATCCTATACATTTGGGCTATATTGGAAAAGTACTTAAGATAGGAACTTAGGGCCAAATATAAAGGTCGTTGGAAAATTATTGGGACCTTCATCATATGTAAATTTGTTGTGAGTAGTCCGACAAGGATCGAACATCTATTGCATGCAAAAGGTTGATTCCAGAAGACGCTAAATCAATCAGCGTGACCATATGTCCGCTGATTTTAGTAGTGGCACTAGTTTAAGACCATGCTCCAAAACAAGACCCATGAACTAGAACAAAATGCTAGGAGACATTTGTATTATAGTGAAAATTTAGCTGTGGATGCACAAATAGCAGTAGAGAAGAGAAACATGACAAGGGCAACTGAAATTGTACATCTCTTTGTTTTCTTCATGAGATTTTCTCAGTCAGGATTTCAAAAAAATAAAATAAAATTGGTTAGCGCCATCAACCCGGAGGAATAAATGTATTAGACTTTAATGATAAGGTGTCATTCTATGTGACTAGGAAAGTAGGTGATTTTCTGGCATTAGATTATTTTCTCTGATCGTGGTAGAGATTGGAAGGACAACGATAATAGCCTCAATATGGCGAAAACATAATTACCAAACAAAAAATATTTTTTTTCATATTCAGGCACTAAATTCCAAAAAAGAGTTATGGTTGAACATAAAACACACTGTGAAAACAGGTTCAGGTACAATTGTTCAAGCACCCTTGATTTGATCAGCGCCAATTTTACAATATTGCAACATGAATCTCATTAACAATGATACTTCGTAATAAATTTACAGGCTTTACTTCGGTAAGATTCAAGTATATTTTAATTATCTATCACCATTTTAGGAATTCCGAAGAGTTCAATAATTCTTGGACAGAATAAGATTACTGACTAAACATAGATCAAGATAAATACATAACAACAGCCATTGCAAACAATAGCTAATAATAAGTCGAGAATATGTTAATGAAAGCTTTTTTACTTCTTACTAATACGCATCCTATGCGAACAGATTTTTGAAAGTGTCCTTCCACACAAATACATATTTTGCATTTGCACAATGGACCCTAGATTATTACACTAGTCTAAAATGGAAAATATGGAGATTTTCAACATTGAGCTTTCTGAAGTCATTGAGCCTTTTTTGTGGTATAAAGCTTTCCATAGTCATATTCCGTTCTATGTGTCAACTACCTCATCCAAAGGCTTAACCATAACATAGTGTGATGGAGTAAAGAAGAATAGAATTGATAATCTCTCCTTGTCAGGGTTCACTATCACTCTATGTGATCCACACTCTCATACTTGTCATTGCTCCAAACCTGCAAAAACACAATGCAACACCATGACCACCATCACATTAGAGACTAGTAGATCCTAGTATCCTACAAATGCATAATTGAATCTGAAGTCCTACTTCCTTCTCGAAACGTAACCTAAATTTATTAGGAAATTTCTATGCAAACTTCAATTTTCCCCATGGCTCCATTTAAGGACAAACTATTGTCTATTCGTCCCATTAACGTGCGAATTTTGCAATGATTTACTCCAGTGTTTAAGGTACTTCACTGAGGTATCTCAAGCACCCAGATTTAAGTATGTATACAACTATACAAGGTATCCAAAAATTGCAAAAATATCAACCTCTTTTTTCTTGTTGTGGTCACTGAATTGAGGCACAACATTTTTGAACCATAAAAGTAGTTATAGCCTCTTTTTTCTTTTATTGTTGGGGGGGTGTTGGTGTCTTAGAGATTACAAAGGGTTCCTGAATAACATCTCCAACATTGACAAAGTATGCATTTGGGACGGGTTTCACAGAGATCCACGCTCCATCCATCTTTCGTTTTGACTTCTAGCCCTCTAACATCTTCATTGTGCAAGAACAGTTAAATCACCATTGTCCTTGTGTCCGCCAACTCATAGAGCTAGGTGAGGGAAGGGGCGGGGTAGATAGTAATTGATACGAGCAAAGGATGTTTGGTCCTTAAAATAGCCACTATGATGATCTGTAGGTACACCACCTAAGCTCAACGCAATAAGCTCCAACAACTTAAAAGGTAGTTTCTCCATAGTGTATTCTTCAAAGGCTTCCCTGGTTTGAATTATTCATCAAGAAGAGATGCACCCAAATTCAATCAAACTGACGACTAAACTGAAAGCCAATGCAATATTTAGAAACAAGAAACCAATACAAATTAAACCAATGCAATATTTAGAAACAAGAAACCTTCATATCTTATATGGTGCTTATCAAATCTATAGAAATAAACCATCTATCTACCAGATAAATCACATAGCTAAGCTCAACAGTCATATTCTACAGCTTAATTAAAATTATGTGACTGTCTATGAAGTATAACCGGAAAAAGAAAAAAATATCTTATTCTTACTATATTGCATGATGTTCTCATCCTCAATAGAGAGATACACTAGTAAGCCATTTGTTTTAGTCCCTAATACTACTCTGTATCAAGTATTATAAAAAACTATCAATAGTGGCCAAAGAAGGGTATCACAATACAACAAAGTGCTACTTTACTGTTCTGACATTACAGGAAGTATGAGAAACTAGTGTAGTACTAGCTCTTTACGAGAATACTAGGTAATTTACTTTTGTTTCTTTGTGTTAAAAGAAAAGTTGATCTTTGTAATCTGTAATCCGTAATCTGCTATACTGTTGTCTGTAATCGTTGCTGATGTTCTGTATTTCTCTGTAAGTGAGGGCCGCTGCTACTCTCTTTCTATATATGAACTAGTTATTAAGCCCGGGCGATGCCCCGGGTTATCAATATTTTCATGTCAAAAAAGAGCATCTAATGTTGCATACTTCATTGGTTAGAACTTCAGTATAGTAACTTGAGGTCACGTGGTCGAATCTTGTACGAAGCATGTTTCTAATTTTTTAATGTATGTTGATGACATGAAACTAAATTACTAAAGGGAGAGTGCCACGTGGCGTGTATACTTGCTTCAGAACGCCTTTTAATATATTTGTATAGATTCCGCCTCTTATTGCTCTCCCTTTGTTAAAATAAAAAATCCCTCACTTTCCTAATCCAAAAGTTTTCTAATGTCAGTAGACTATTCAATTTCCTTTCCAATTGGAATAAAATTCCCTTTGATTTCTCGATGTTTTATAAGGGCTAAAGAAATAAAAATCCTAACAAAGCTAAATCTCTTGCCGTGAATTAGTAGGTGCACACATCCGTATGGTGAGGAAGGTGCCCACGATGAACATCAAGCACTAGGTTATGAACATAGAAACCAATACCAAAGAACATATACTAATAGAGATGTACATATGTTCATTTGGCTTGTTAGTCATGTACATGTGTTCTTTGACTTGTTATTCATGTACATTTGGCTTGTTAGTCATGTACATGTGCGCATCTTCCTCACCATACGGACGTGTGCACCATCTACGAATTGCTCTTGCCGCCAAGAAGAACGCAGCCTGTCGCTTACCCTTTTTTTTCCAACGTTTTTTTTTGCCGGTAAGAACTTCCAGAAAGAAAAAGACACCTAGAACAACACGCCATTCCTTGCCTTAACGGCCAAGTCATAGGCATGTTGAACCTCTTCTTGTAGGAATATATATATATGCATATAGCGGAATTTCAGGAAATAATTTCCTAATATCTATCATAGGATCGCAAACATAATCAAACACATGAATCATTCAATAGGGAGTAAATATCAAACCTTTGAAGATCTGAAGTGTTGCTCCTCTAATCAGTCCACGAGCACTAGTTGAACGCCAACGTTTGCTAGAACGGAATAAATCTGTGGTATAGGCGCCGGTTAGAGGGAATAGATTTGAGTTTCACTTCTCTCTCTTGTGAAAAGAAACTGATTAATGAATTCATCACCATTTACCTAAACCCTAATATTATATCCTATATATAATAGAAGAGTCATAGGCTAGTTAGGAGAACTAATTCTCCTGCTATTCCCCTTTGGACCGGCCCAATCCTAATCCTAAATGGATTTGGATTGCTTTGTCCAACTTGTGTTACAATGTGTGACCTCATAGGATTAATCTATTTTAGTTATAGGCCCAATCAACATTATCCTATTAATCATATTTATTCTCTAGCAAGAAAATACGATTACTAAAATAGTTAACTTTATTATCTTCATAATATAATTCCTATTTATATTTAGTAATTACCGGGATGTCTAAGGACATATTCCTTCAATCTCCCACTTGTCCGAAGACAAGTGCGCAATGTTAAATTCCTTAAGTCACTTAATGTCAAATTTGATAACACCATGTTATTCTCAAATTTATGTTCCTTGATCGTTGAGTTCGAACTGCTCAAATAAGGATTAACTCTTTAATCCTATTCCGCATGGCCATGCAATTTTCCAGTTCTCGCTCATCAAGAGGCCCAAACACCATTCCTATTAAATAGAAGGACTTATCCACTCTTGTTTGACCATAACTCCCACTCAATTCTTAGCCCACCTGATCAATGCCTTTATAACCTCCTTTTACAGCGCGGCGTTTAACAGTGTCAAAGTTAAACTAATTATATTGTGGTTATTAAGACATACTCATGTCTAAGGAATCCACTAAATATAGTACTTTGATTCTACTTTTAAAATCTAATTAGGTCAAGTCTCAATGTATCAAATATACATCCATATAATCAATTAGACATCTCTATGTCTCCATAGCCCATGGAACTGCGTTATCAATTAATTATATACTAGTCTTTTGAATAAATCACTTATGTCCAATTTAGTGATTTAGACTAGGGACTTTAAATAAATTGTGATTTCATTTCACTTTATAGGGTTCCATTATCAAAACGTTTTTGATAATCCTATTTGAAAACACAAATTATTTGGACATTTTATTTAATACTAAACCAAACAATTAAATAAGAAATGAATTTTTATTGATAAATAACATCCAAAGCATAATAAATGTCTTTACAATTGTAAACATGAAGTAATTAAACAACCTAAAGCCATTCTCCCATATGCTTAAGCCCCATAGACCTAGTATGCCACTCATGCTCAGGTTGAGCAAGCAGTTTAGTCAAAGGATCTGCAATATTATCCTCAGTATGAACCTTGCTTACTTTCACATCCTCTCTTCCAACGATCTCTCGAATAAGATGGAATTTCCTGAGCACATGTTTAGACCTTTGATGCGATCTGGGCTCCTTGGACTGAGCAATAATGGCACCATTGTTGTCACAATACAACTCAATGCCATTCTCAATGCTAGGAACTACACCAAGCTCACCAATGAACTTTTTGATTAAAACAACTTCCTTTGCTGCATCAGCTGCTGCAATATATACTCAACCTCAGTTGTAGAATCCGCGATGGTACTCTGCTTAGAGCTCTTCCAGCTCACAGCTACTCCATTGTGACAAAATATGAAACCAGATTGAGATCGGAAATCATCTTTGTCACTCTGGAAGCTTGCATCGGTGTATCCAGTAACAACCAACTCACCATTTCCACCATAAACCAAAAAACTATCCTTAGTCCTTCGCAAGTACTTAAGGATGTTTTTAGCTGCAATCCAGTGCGCATCCCCTGGATTTGACTGGTATCTGCTGCATATACTCAAAACATATGCAACATCCGATCGAGTGCATATCATGGCATACATAATGGATCCTACTGCAGAAGCATAGGGAACATTACTCATACGCTTGACCTCATCAGGACTCGAAGGACACTGAGTCTTGCCAAGTGTTATGCCATGTTGCATGGAAATGAAACCTCTTTTGGAGTTTTCAACCTTGAACCTTGCAAGAACCTTATCAATATAAGTCTCTTGACTAAGTCCAATAAGCTTTTTCGATCTATCTCTATAGATCTTTATTCCCAATATGTACTCTGCCTCTCCTAGATCTTTCATAGAGAAATAATTTTTAAGCCATTCCTTGACTGACTCAAGCATGGTTTTATCATTTCCTATGAGAAGTATGTCATCCACATACAAGACCAGAAAAGTAATACTACTCCCACTTAACTTCTTGTATACACAAGATTCCTCTTCATTTATGAGAAATCCAAATTTCTTGACTGCCTCATCAAACCTGAGGTTCCAACTCCTTGATGCTTGCTTTAGTCCATAAATGGACTTCTTAAGCTTGCATACCCTCCCTGGATTTTCTAGATCTTCAAAACCTTGAGGTTGTGTCATGTACACATCCTCTTTCAAGAGCCCGTTTAAGAAAGCGGTTTTGAGATCCATCTACCATATTTCATAGTCATGAAAGGCAGCAATCGCAAGGATTATCCTAATGGACTTCAGCATGGCTACTGGTGAGAAGGTTTCATCATAGTCAATACCATGAATTTGTTTGAAACCTTTCGCCACCAACCTTGCTTTGAAAATACTAATGTTTCCATCCTTGTCTGTTTTCAACTTGAAAATCCATTTGCATCCAATGGGTTTTACCCCATCTGGCAAATCAACCAAGTCCCATACTTGATTTTCAGACATGGAATCCATTTCAGATTTCATGGCCTCAAGCCATCTTTCGGAGTCTTGACTATCCAAAGCTTCTTTGTAGCTAGTAGGTTCTTCTGATTCTAAAATCGTTATTTCAGAACTTTCAGTCAAAAGGAAATCAATATATCTCTTTGACGGGATTATGGTCCTACTAGACCTACGTTGGAGAACAACTGAAGAAGTTTCTACCTCACTAGGTTGAGTGACTTCGCATGGAGTATCTCCAAGTGGGACGGTAGGAGGTACGTGAATTGAATGCACCGCCTCCTGAGCATTTTCATGTCGGGCCGCCTCTGATGAGGTGTTAACCTCATCCATTTGTTGCTCATCTCGAACTTCTTCGAGATATACATTTCTTCCACTTGTTTTTCTGGAAATAAACTCCTTTTCCAGAAAGACACCATTACGAGCAACAAACACTTTGTTTTCGCTTTGGTTGTAGTAGTATCCCTTAGTCTCTTTTGGGTAACCTACAAAGAGACATTTTACCGGATTTGGGTGAAAGTTTATCAGAAAATAAATGTTTTACATAAGCTTCACAACCCCATATCCTTAGAAAAGACAATTTTGGAACGTTTTCAGTCCACATTTCATATGGTGTCTTTTCAACTGCTTTGGATGGTGCTCTGTTAAGTGTGAATGCCGCTGTTTCAAGCGCAAATCCCCAAAATAAAATAGGAAGATCAGCAAGACTCATCATGGATCGAACCATATCAAGTAGAGTTCGATTCCTTCTTTCAGAAAAGCCATTTAACTGTGGTGTTCCTGGTGGAGTCCATTGTGAAAGTATTCCACAATCCTTCAAATGATCACCAAATTCTTGAGATAAATATTCACCACCACGATCGGATCGCAGTGCCTTAATTTTCTTCCCAAGTTGGTTTTGTACTTCATTCTGGAATTCCTTAAATTTTCCAAAGGATTTCGACTTATGCCGCATGAGATAAACAAATCCAAATCTGCTTACATCATCGGTAAATGTAATGAAGTAAATGTACCATCCCCTAGCCAAATTACTCATAAGTCCACACACATCCGTATGTATGAGGTCTAAAAGGTCATTGGCCCTTTCACTTGAACCTGTGAAAGGAGACTTTATCATTTTCCCCATCAAACAAAACTCACAAGTATCAAATGATTCGAAATCAAATGATTTGAGAATTCCATCTTTATGAAGCTTCTCAATGCGCTTTGATCTTATGTGGCCTAATCGACAATGCCATAGGTATGTAGGGTTTGAATCATTTGCTTTATGTTTCTTGCTGTCTATGTTATAGATGTGGGTTTCTAAGTCTAGTACATATAAACCATTTGATAACTTTGCGGAGACATAGAACATATCATTCAAATAGGCAGAACAACAATTGTTCTTGATTGTAAATGAATAACCTTCGGAATCCAAAACAAGAATCGAAATAATCTTCTTTGTGATAGCAGGAACATAATAACAATTATTAAGTTCTAAAACTAATCCTGAAGGTAAAAGTAGACTATAGACTCCCACTGCCAATGTAGCAACTCGTGCTCCATTGCCAACTCGAAGATCTACTTCTCCCTTTCCGAATGTTCTACTTCTTTTGAGGCCTTGTATATTACAAATAATGTGCGAACCACAAGCGGTATTAAATACCCAAGAAGCAGAAGCTGCTAAGTTAACTTCTATAACATACAAATCTGAACTAGAAACTCCTTCTTTTGATCCTTCAGATACTTGGGGCAACTACTTTTCCAATGACCAACCTTGTTACAGGTGTAACAATAGTGCTCATCAGCAACTTTTGGTTTAATGTCGTCTTTTGCTTTTCAGAAGTTTCAGACTTGGCAACTTGTTTGCTTTCGTCCTTCTTAATAGCAATCCCAATCCTATTGAGCGATTGCCCTTTACTAACCATAAGAACATCCTCATATTCTTATCTTGGCTGGTTAGGAATGTTTCGCTCAGTCTGAGTTAGCCTTTCATGCATCTCTTGCATCGTTGCTTCCTCCCCTTGCATGTGAAAGTCGTTGAACTTATCAGTTCTGAGAACGATTCTCATTTCCCTTTCACTTGCAATGAAACGTTCAGCATTCAATTTGTCCTTCGAAAGGACGAAGCGCAAATTACAAGTAGAATTGTTGGTGTTGATGTTGTTGTTACTAGACATAATTACTACAACAAATAATAAAGCAAGATTCAATCAATGTTTATCAAGAAAGCAGCAATTAAACAAATTTTAATTAACTACTACCCTTTATTCAAAATGAAACTCCCCTATTGAATAAAGAAATAACCAAGATCCCCTCCAACTACAATCAAACGGACTTTGGCCCTGCCTTCAATTTATAGGAGTTGGAGTAAGTAAACACTTTACTAATTATAACTAATTATAATTCTTGGTAGACAGGTTAACAACTCCTTGTTTACTCCTATCTCTTAGCTTCAAAACTCAAACATTAACATGTAAGTTTCAAAAACCTACCCTACTATCCCCGGAAATATGAGCAACACCCTGCTTTGGCAAAACCTATTACTCATGATCTAAGGCTTTATAGGTGTTGTTTGGAAAAGTAATTAAACTCAATATTACTTTTGGGGACCTAAGTTTACTAACATGGTCAATTAATAGTGAACACATGAATCAATTAACCACAAAAAAAATTAGAAGCAAGCATTTAAACAAAATAAATGCAAGAAATTTATAAAAGCAATAATTAAAATGATCTAGTATGGCCCCTGTACTTAGGAAAATAACTAATCTTCATGAATCTTCCTTTGAATCTCCATGGATCGATCACCATCCTTGAAATTCCTTGGACCCTCATGCTTGATTACATAATTTGAATTAAATATATAACGAAAATTTAATGTTACAAAAATACAAACGATTCGCATATCGTATTTAATTTACATTCAAATTTAACGATTCGCATATCGTATTTAATTTACATTCAAATTTAACGATTCGCAGATCGTATTTACTATCCTAATTTGGGCCATACTAGTCATAACATGCAAAATATAATATCATACATATTACATTAAACATCCACGCATTTATAATATCAAATAAAATAAACACAAACTATTTACTTATTAACAATTAATAAGTAAATAAAACTTTCCATAATAATTATAAAACTTAACAAATTTAAGGCAGAAATTATTTAGGAAAATTTATTATTTTAATTCAATTATTTATTTAAACATGGCAATAATCATTATTATTCACAAATTTGCAAAAAAGGAAACTTTTAGATTTATGCTCAACTTCAAAAAATCAGATTTTCTTAAAATAATTTTTTTTTTAATTATCTGGGCGTTGACTTCTTGAATGTTGACCAGCAGCACAAGGCTGCCAGTCAACAGCCAAAACACAACCCACAAGTTTCACGCTTAAGTCACGCGAAAAACAACACCATCGCCACACCTCAACAACAACTAGCTGCTAACGCCAGCACACGGCCAGCACTTCACCTACTGCACCGACCGACGGATCTCCGACATCCACGCCAGAAAACGCCGGCCAGCACACGCCAGTACCCCCGCCAATGCTCGCCAGCAGCCACGCACGTCGGACGTGAGCTGCTAGTTGCGTCTCCACCACCCGCCAACTGCCCCTTTGCCGCCGAACAAAACCGCCCTCCACCGTGGCTCCATCGACGCAGGTGGGGCCACCCAGCCATGATGGGCTTCCCTTTTGAATTTTGTAACAATTTACCAAAATTCTAATTAATCTTTAACTAACAATTTATTTAAAGATTTAGGATTTAATTAGGTTAAAAAATCCAAAAATTTGTGGCAGAATTTTTGAATCAATAAATAAATCTTAAACAAATTTTTATGTTTGTTGAGATTAGATTTGAATGAATAATCTCTATTAAACATTAAATCTAACAAGAATTCAAAAATAGGGCATAAATCAAATTAATTCCAAAAATTCCGATAATTAACAATTAAAATCTAAAAAATTCGAAATTAATTTTTACGGTGATCTACTGAATTATTATAATAAATAAAATTAAATATTTTAATTGTTATCCTTAAAATTTATGAATAATCAAATTAAACATTAAATTTAACCAAAATTCAAAAATAATATAATAAAATTCAAAAATTAGTGAGAAAAATAATCAAATTATTTTCAGCCATCATATTATTCTAGATCTATGTGGGTGATGAATATTAGATTTATTTAACAAGTAAAAAAACAAATATTTTAATTGTTAACAAATTATTTCAATGATTAATCAAATTAAACATTAAATAATTTTAAATCTAACAAATCTATTTATAAAATTCCGACAATTTTGGAGTGAATTAAACAATTTATTTCGTACATAATATAAAAATTCGGACCTTAATAAAATTATTTGAGCATAAATCACAAATAAATTAATTATTTACAATTTCCAATCAATTAATATCAAATATTAATTATGCAAATTTAAGCCACAACTAAATCCTCCCTTAATTGAATAAAAATAATAACTTTGCATACAATGACATGGTCATATGAATATTATGAATTAGGCAAAACTGATACCACTGTATATAGATGCATATAGCGGAATTTCAGGAAATAATTTCCTAACATCTATCATAGGATCGCAAACATAATCAAACACATGAATCATTCAATAAGGAGTAAATATCAAACCTTTGTAGCGTGATTTCCTTGTTGTATGCAAGCTTTGAAGATTCGAGAGCCCCAAGTGTTGCTCCTCTAATCAGTCCACGAGCACCAGTTGAACACCAACGTTTTCTAGAACAGAAGAGAAGAAATCTCTTGCTTTTAGGTGGTATAGGCGCCGGTTTGAGGGAATAGATTTGAGTTTCACTTCTCTCTCTCTTGTGAAAAGAAACTGATTAATGAATTGATCACCTAAACCCTAATATTATATCCTATATATAATAGAAGAGTCATAGGCTAGTTAGAAGAACTAATTCTCCTCCTATTCCCCTTTGGACCGGCCCAATCCTAATCCTAAATGGGTTTGGATTGCTTTGTCCAACTTGTGCTACAATGTGTGACCTCATAGGATTAATCTATTTTAGTTATAGGCCCAATCAACATTGTCCTATTAATCATATTTATTCTTTAGCAAGAAAATACGATTACTAAAATAATTAATTTTTGTATGGGTATAACCCAAGTATGATAGCGGATCCCAGTGATAGGTCCGCGAGCGCCATCACGGACGCGAATACTTTAAACTGTTACCCACACTCTAACAAGTCAAGTACATCAACATGGTCCGACAACGTTGGCGGCCGTCCAACAGGACAAAATAAGGGAATCTTCCCAGATGTCGAAGCACCACGACCGTACACGTGTAAAAGGATTACGCACCTCGTCAGTGAATAGTACTTCTATAAATACCCCACTAGTACCATTCTCGCAGTACATTCTCTCACACCCAGAATTCTTATCTCTCTCTCTCTACTTTCTCTCTCTAAATCCTATTTGGACACGTGCTGACTTGAGCGTCGGAGGGGGTTTCCTCGCATCCCCCCCGAGGGTAGTTCACGTTTGCTTCTTGTGCAGTTATTCACTAGCGAAGTCCTATCCCAACCTTTGGCGGACTTCTCTCGAGGCCGCCAACCATTTCAATACCGAAACAACTTGGCGCTAGAAGGAGGGCGCTTCCATCTTTGTGAACGCCAACATGGAAAGAGCAAACAATGACGGCCGTGATCCATCTGAGTTAGACATTGGGAACGTCAACGAGCAGCAAACTCCTGGGAACAATGTGTCTCAGGTAAACACTGGAAGCGGATCATTTAACCTGGCTCAACTAAGTCAATTCTCCCCTGAGCAGCTACAAACTGTAGCGTCTTTCATCCAGATGTTACAAGCGGGTACTCAGCCTAACAATACTCCCACTCCTAATGCAAGGGCAGGTCAGCTTCGTAGGCGTATGTCGACCATGAATGGTCGCAACGTCGATGGCACCCCCGTGAGAAGGATGCGGACCTTCAATCAGGAGAGACGCCAATTGGAAAGGCAAATTGAGGACCCAGAGTATGAGGAAGTCATCCTAGAAACTGAGGATCTCAACAATTCTGAAGATGAGGATCAAAGTCGTTCTCACCGGAACACAAGATCGTTGGCGCAAGCAATTATTCTCCGGCGGACACTTATTGATCAAGCCTAAGCAGCTCCTTTCATTCCGTAAATCTTGAACCACCCCATGCCGCGAATCAAGATGCCGTCCCCGCAAGTATGATGGCACCTCGGACCCGCACGATCATGTGGCCGCTTATGAGGGGCACATGTACTTATACACTCAGGTGGACGCTATCTGGTGTAAAGTTTTCCCATCCACTTTGACCGGGATCGCCCGTACGTGGTTTAAAAGCATCGTGGCCTAACGTTTCTAGTTTTTCTCGCCTTTCATCTATGTTCAAGACTCACTTCGTGAGTAATAGGCGCCGCGAGCGCACAACCGGCGAATTGTTATCAATCAAGCGTAGGGAAAATGAGAGCCTGCGAGATTTCGTGGGCCGTTTCAATGCCGAGGCGGTCACCATTCCCCGCCTTCGCAGACGTGGCCGTTTTAGCTTTGATGACCGGCCGAGGGAAGGGTCCGCATTTAGAAGTTATCTCGGGGCCGTAAAACCTTCACATCCCTTGAGCCAGTCTTGAGGAAGGCAAACGATTTCATCAGGGGGGAAGAGTTTGACAAGGCCGCAAGCAGCCAAAGTCGTGAGCCGGAAAAGAAGAAGGATGATAAGTAGAAGAGAGAAAAGGGTCGCAAAAATGATCGCGGTCGGGATGAAAGAAAGCAGGAATCAAATGTGGTCAAGAAGGGAAATGACCGCGAGAAGAATGACCGCGAAAGGTTCGAGTACAAAGATAAATTCGATACGTATACGCAACTCACGACCTCAAGGGCTCAGATATATCAGATGAACAAGGACAGTGATAAATGGCAACGTCCTAAGCAAATGTTTCATAAAAACCGTGACAAGAGCAAGTGGTGTGATTTTCACGGTGATCATGGTCACACTACCGAGAATTGCAGGCACTTGAAGGATAACCTGGAGGATCTGATAAGACGGGGTAACTTCACTCAATACAAGGCACAATCAAAGGACGGAGACGTGGTAAAGCCCAATAACCGGAATGTGCAATCGCAGATTGCTGAGATTCACGTTATAAGTGGCGGTCCAATTCATGGCGGCAGCGTCAATGGGGCCAAGGCAAGCCTCGAAAGAATTCAGCACCGTGTCAATTTCAATGAAAGCATGCAATGGAGAAGGCCGCCGCAATGCCCGCCATGTCTTTCACGGTTGAAGATGCAAAGCATGTCGTCTACCCTCATGATGACCCTCTGGTGGTCACGCTGAAAGTGTCAAACTGTTTGATCCACATAATCCTGGTAGACGGAGGAAGTTCCGCAAACATTCCCGTATTTCTCAACTTTTGAAAAATTGATGATTGGCGGGAGCATCCGAAGCCCTGTACGTTACCCGTGATAGGTTTCACGGGGCGTCGGTGATTCCGAGGGCCCGATAACCTTACCGACGAGTAGGGGAGGATGAGAACGCCAGGGGATGTGATGGCGGAGTTTTTAGTGGTTGACGTGCCTGGAGCTTATAACGCAATTATCGGACGCCCTTTCATCCATGACGTCCAAGGAGTTGTATCAACTTATCATTTGACTATGTTGTACGTTTCCAATCTCGGGACGACAGCAAAGCTTAGAGGAAGTCAAGAGATGGCAAAATCATGCTACCTAACAGCACTGAAGCAACCGGCAAGGAGAGTGCCGGTAGAAGAGTTAAATCCGCCAACTCGGAAACAAAGGCGAGCTCAGAGGAGGGCTTTGGCGAATGAAGAAGGATCCGAGAAAGGGGGTGAGGAGATGGATGTTTTAATGGAAGAGCCGGAATCCGGGCCCGATGATACTCCAAGGCCCAAACCGGATGGAGAAACGAAGCGGAGATGCCGGCAGATGACCCTAGCAAGGACAAAGGGCTGTTGGAACAGGACATGGACCCAAAGGTCGTGGTCAACTCGGTGACTCTCCTAAGAGAAAACGCGGACTTCTTCACGTTCTCGGCGGATGAGATGCCGGGAATCGACCCGGCCGTGATGGTACATCGTCTAAATGTCGACAAAGACTGTCCCGACATGTCAAGCAAAAGAAGCGAAATTTTTCGGCCGAAAAGAACAAAGCCATTAAAGAGGAGGTTGATAAGCTATTGGCGGTGACTTTATTGAGCCATGCGACTACCCGGAGTGGTTGGCCAATGTAGTCATGGTAAAGAAAGCTAGCGGCCGTGGAGGATGTGTGTGGACTTTACAAACCTCAATAGAGCTTGCCCAAAAGATTGCTACCCGCCGCCGAGAATAGATCGCCTAGTAGACTCTACTAGCGGTCATGCATTGTTAAGCTTTATGGATGCCTTCTCGGGCTATCACCGGATCGCCTTGCTCGAGGCCGATAGGAAAAAAGGCTGCGTTCATCACAGATTACGGAGTATATAATTATAAGGCAATGCCGTTTGGGCTCCGTGAATGCGGGGGCAACCTATCAAAAGCTAGTCGACAAAGTTTTCCCGGATAGAGGGGGAGGAATATCGAAGCATATGTTGACGACTCCATCGTCAAGAGTAAACCGACCGTGAACATTTGGACGATCCGGAAGAGACCTTTAAAACTTTGAGGAAGTATAAGATGAAGCTCAACCCAAAGAAATGTGTCTTTGGGGTGAGAGCGGGAAAGTTTTTAGGCTTCTTGGTAAGCAAAAGGGGGATTGATGCAAACCCGCACAAAGTTCAAGCCATTGTCGACCCGCCCGAGCCAAGAAGCGTCAAGGATATTCAGCGGTTAACAAGGGAGAATGGCGGCCCTCACTCGATTCATTTCAAAATGAGCAGACAAAGCTTTGCCTTTCTTTGCCCTGCTAAGGGGGAATAAGAAGTTCGAGTGGGGAGAGGAGCAAAGCAAAGCATTCCTAGCGGTAAAAGAGCATTTAAAGAAGCTACAAACCATTACAAGGCACGAGACTCGGAGACGTATTACAACCGTATATCTCGGCTTCACCGAAGACGATCGCGGCCGTGTTGTTGGTAGAAAAAGAGAAGAGGCAAGCACCAATTTATTTTATCGCCCACATTCTTAACTGGTCCGAGAGCCATTATCACCGGTAGAAAAAACGGCCTTGGGCGTGGTTATAGCCGCCAGGAAGCTCGGACCATACTTCGACCGCCATCCCATTCAAGTTTTAACCAACCAGCCGCTAGAAAAAGCATTGCGAAGATGGATAGTTCCTAGCGCTTTCGAAATGGGCCGTTGAACTATCGGAGTATGATATACAGATGTACAAGACCGCTATCAAAGCGCAGCCCCGGCGTACTTTATCGTGGAAGCCTCATATGAGGAGGAAGAAGTGGAGCAAAAGGAAGTCCGGGCTGCTGGAGGTCGACGGATCATCCGCCGTGAGCGGATCCGGGAGCGGTATAGTGATGACCGCCCCAGAAGGAAATTCGTACCAAGACGCCATCAAGTTCGCCTTCCCGGCCAAACAACGAAGCAGAATATGAAGCGGCAATTGCCGGACTGAGAATGTGTTTGGCAGCGGGTGCTAAGAAAGTGTTTTTAAAAACGGACTCACAGTTGGTGAGCGGCCAGCTGAGGGGAGAATTCGAAGTCAGAGAGGCCAACATGCTAAAATACGTTGAAAAGGCCAAGGAATTGATAGCTCAACTGAATCATTTTGAGATTCAAGCGATACCTAGGGCCGAGAACACAAAAGCGGACGCGTTGTCCAAGTTGGCAAGCTCTGACTCATTTAGCATTGAAAGAACCGTCACGGTTGACATCTTGAAGGAAAAGAGCATCACAGAGAAGGTCGTAACCGTCAACAGTATAAACCAGCAGGGAGAATGGTTTAGCGAGTTGGTGGCGTACAAGTTGACCGGGACGCTTCCGAATAATCCTTCGTCTGCCAAGAAATTGAAACGACAAGCAAGCTGGTACGTCATATACCAAAATGAGCTATACAAGAAATCATTCAGTTTACCTCTGCTTAAATGCGCAACCGCATGGGAATCCGCGAAGATCCTTGAAGAAAT
Source organism: Beta corolliflora (assembly GCA_947648045.1). Taxonomy (NCBI): domain Eukaryota; kingdom Viridiplantae; phylum Streptophyta; class Magnoliopsida; order Caryophyllales; family Amaranthaceae; genus Beta; species Beta corolliflora. The sequence goes on along the minus strand of CANSZD010002541.1, from coordinate 174,418 downwards.
ACATGAAGGTATATGCGGTAACCATATTGGCGGAAAGGCTCTGGCACTTAAGGCATTGAGGGCGGGATTCTATTGGCCAAGTATGCTGGCGGATTCCCAGAGCTATGTTAAGAGATGTGATAAGTGCCAGAGATACGCTCCCGTCATTAACAAAGCCGGCCAACGATTTGCGGCCTATCCTATGCCCAATCCCGTTCGCACAGTGGGGAATGGACATCTTGGGACCGTTCACCACAGCAACTGGGGGGAGAAAGTTCCTAATAGTGGGAATTGATTACTTCACCAAGTGGATAGAGGCAAAAAAACGTACCACAAGTTGGTCGTGAGCCAACCTAGCAGCAGGAGTAACCAGGGACCCTGCCGGCCTGTCTAGAGGCAGCTGCATACCTTTCAGGATACGGTAGGCTAGAATGCCACCGTTTTCAGGAATATCGGCATACAACGACTCGTCCTCCCTGACGTCCCAATCAGGTTGGTATATCTTACCAGGGACAACAGGCCGGCGACCAAAGGATGCCGCCACAGCATCACTCAGCGGCACTTCCTTCTTCTCGATCCACTCATGGTACCGAGAGAAGACGCTGGGGGATAGGTTGGATAAGAAGCTGGGCATTGAGATAAGCTCACGGATCTTCTCACGAATACTAGAGTAAGATCCGGATAGCCAAGTCGCCCCGCTCTGATGACCAGGGCCGGTAGTCGCGACCTCACCACGATCTTGGCCCTCAGAAGCGTTCACGTCCACATTCTCAACATGGACGACATCCCGAGCAGGGACAGAGGCCGGAGGATCCGCTGTAGCTGGCCGCTTATTAGCAGAAGTATCCTCCGCCGTCGGTTCACGTTGTCGTCTCCTTGTCCCGCTACCCCTAACAACAGGTCGTGAGGTAGAAGACCTGAGTGGGGCGGCAGAGGAAGCCGGGCCGCCAGATGCAGCGATAGTAATACCACCACGGCCAGGAGTGCGACCGGTATGAGCGCCGCGAATACGGCGGATGTTCTGGGGACCATGACGGTTTCCCCCTCTACGGCCATTTACAACGCCATGCACGGTCTCAGGACCTTCACGGGAGAGCAGGCCGCATGTTGAGTTAACTGGCTCGAAGTTTTCGGAGATGCAAAGGGTCCGTGGTCTAATTGATCAAAGCCTGCGCAAGACAAGGCTAAGTTAAAAAAAAAAAAAAAAAAAAATTCAGACAGACCAGTCCGATAAGCAGTACTTACCATTAGCATGAGTAGGACAAAGCAACATGGCGGACAGTTGTTGATTCCCCAGGATATACCTAGAGTGAGGGAGCCAATTTTTGGGTTCCTTGACCTTAACTTCCCTCCCGTCCTCATAGGTAATCATGAAATCTTCAGTGTCAAAGAAGTCATAGGCGGCCCTCTCATCATCTGTTAGCGGAGCCAAAGACAAGTGCTCCATGTGCGGACGTGGCTCAGTGAAGTGACGGCGCACTGGATAGTTCTCGGGCACCTGAAGCCAAAAGAAGGCATCCTGCCGCCCTTCAATCCAAAAGCTTTTGGTTGAACCGTCATCTTCTTATCGGCGTCATTAGTGACCACCACCCCGCTTGACGGGCGTAACCATTTCTTTTCAACCAAGTGGAGGTGACGGAATAAATTCGAGTTTCGGGGAAGTCCAAAAAGCGGATCGTCCGTATATACGCAATCAAGTTTCGGACCGCTAACGGAGTCACCGGGCTAAGCGGACGTTGAAAGAGTTTAAGATCCTCACCAAAAAGGAATCCAAAGGAAAACGTAGCCCAAACTCAAAATGGTGAGTATAAACGGCCACATGACCGGGAGGGCATTCCGTTACAATGGAACCCTCAGAAGGAATCACCAGCCTATAACCGGCCGGGAACTAAAATAAATGATCAGCGACTTTAGGGTAACCAAGGTCAAGGGCATCCTGTCGCCAAGGAGAATCAATTTCAACCGTTAACGGCCCTAAGACACTCATCCTCGGGCAACCATAAAGCATCGCGTCGGGGACCTTCGGCGTCCTCTTTAACATCTCTTCCCCGGTACGTTAAGATCCACATCAACTCTCCTCTCACTCGCGCGAGAATTTTCTCCAACCACGCGCTCCGACAGGAGCACGCTAGTGCCGAGGTTCGCGGTTGTAGGTATGTATCGCGTCTCCGGAGGCGCGAGCAATGGGGGTGTCGAGAACAGGGCCGACGGTGATAAGTGGACCCTTGATTAGCCATAACGGTTGCAATAGAATCACCGTCGTCACCTAAATCAATGATAGGTGGATTAACGGCCATAGTGTCGTGCAAACGGTCATAAAAATCAGCCGTTACTCCAACCCCTGTCAGCCATACTATCCAACCAGGCGTGCTCTCTTAAAGGGGAAACATCAAGGCCAGGAGCAGCATCAGTTGGCGGACTCCTAAGGGACCGTCTAGCAAGGATTTGGTGTCTAAGCTCCCTAAGCGTCTGTCTATCACCGCTCTCCCTGGCGACCAGATATCTCCTAGTCAAATTATGCTCCTCAGGAGTGGCGGGGTCGTTAAGGAACTTGGACCTCATTTCTTTTTCTCTCTCAGCCGTTAGGGAATGTCCGACAATAACCTAGTTCTCCCCACGGGGCTAGAATCAGAAGAAGGCTCATCGTCGGCCAAAGGGGAAGAAGGTTCGCTTTCGGTCATAAGTACATCACTAGGGGTATTCTGACTATCAGACTGGTCCGACATAACGAAAATACAAAAAGAAACTTTAAGCTTGGAGAAGAAATGAAGAAATACCTGGAAGAGTAAAGTCGCCGGAGAAAGAAGCGCAAAGAGCAAAAGGTTGCCGAAAAGAAAAACGAGCGAGGATTCCAAGGAGTGAGTGCAGAAAAGCCCGAGCTTGAACGAAAAGACCACCGGAAAAGTAAAATTATCACCGGCAAAACTCAAACTCAAAATCCCAGAAAAAACCCAGAAAACCTTCACGAAAAAATGGCAAATTTTTAAGCACAAGAGGACCGGAAATTAAAAACTAAAAGATTTGGCAACTTTTCAAAGAAATTTGAGCACTGGAAAGGCGGTTTTTAAGCAACTCAAACTTCGGCTATGGAAGTTTTGTCAGAGAAAAAATGGAGAAAGAAAGAGAGCTTTGTGAATGAAGATAAAAAAATCCGAAAAAAGTTAACTGTTCCAATATAAAGCGTGAATGAACGACTAGGATTAAAAGACCTCTCAACTCCCTCTCCAGATCCCTGCCAAGTGTCGAAATATGGTAAACCCTAATAAAATAATGGGCGGGATTTTCGAAAAAGTAATCATTAACTTTTCGAAATTTTTTCAACTCCCTACGACGACACGTGGCACCCAACGAATGAACTTCCCCAAGAAGTCGAGCACGGCAACAGTGACTCGCATCCGCCGACAACATCACTAGCGGTCAGGACCCCAAATGATGCTGGGGGGGCTAGTTGTATGGGTATAACCCAAGTATGATAGCGGATCCCAGTGATAGACGAGCGCCATCACGGACGCGAATACTTTAAACTGTTACCCACAGCTCTAACAAGTCAGTACATCAACATGGTCCGACAACGTTGGCGGTCGTCCAACAGACAAAATAAGGGAATCTTCCCGGGTTGTCGAAGCACCAGGACCGTACACGTGTAAAAGGATTACGCACCCTGTCAGGTGAATAGTACTTCTATAAATACCCCACTAGTACCATTCTCGCAGTGACATTCTCTCACACCCGAATTCTTATCTCTCTCTCTCTACTTTCTCTCTCTAAATCCTATTTGGACACGTGCTGACTTGAGCGTCGGAGGGGGTTTCCTCGCATCCCCCCCGAGGGTAGTTCACGTTTGCTTCTTGTGCAGTTATTCACTAGCGGAGTCCTATCCCAACCTTTGGCGGACTTCTCTCGAGGCCGCCAACCGTTTCAATACCGAAACAATTTTATTATCGTCATAATATAATTCCTATTTATATTTAGTTTTGCCGGGATGTCTAAGGACATATTCCTTCACTTCTCTACTTACTTTCTTCATCTCACATCTTACAAATTTGGACATTAGCATTCCTATATCTAATACAATAGAAAAAACATCAAGAGTTCGAACTTCGTCCTTTATTGCCTGCAAGAGCTGTATGGAGTCAGTTTGTACCACTACTTTGCTGATTCGTCTTTGCATGGCCTCATTCATGGCCCAGATAACAGTGTGGGCCTCTGTTTGGAGTGCAGTCGACGCTGCAAGATGACATTTCCTTGAAACAAAACCTCCCTATTTCTTGTGGCTTGCCAACCTATGCCGGCTGAATGATGGTTTTCCCAGTCTATTTCCATGCCCCGTCAACTTGTATCCAGCAGTATTCTCCTGAATATATTATGTCAGCCTGTTGGTCTTGTGGCATCGATTGCTCTTTCCCCGTCTTCTGACGAGATACCTGTAATGTATGAACCCTCAGAGCCCTTTTGCTTTCTTCACACATCAGAATCCAACGTGCCCAAGAATTTTAGCTGGATTGACGGATCCTCTTGCAAACACGACCTTGTTCCTATGTAGCCATATGCCCCAGATTATGGCCATGAAATTCTTGCAGCTATGAGCGTCATTGCCCTCCTTCTTCCACAAATAGCAGAGGTAATTTTTTATCCACATTGAGAGAGGGAAAGCGGTATCAAGTTCAATATTTCAACCCTAGATCTGAACTCTTCCAAACACGTTTGATAAGCTCACAATCTCTGAAGAGGTGCTCCTCCGTTTCCCGACCACTACCGCAAAAGCTACAACTCCCCGCCACTGGAACTATCCGTTTTCGTAAATTAACATTTGTTGCTAAAGCATGATTCATCAATCTCCATACAAACAGCTTCCATTTGGGGTAAACTTTCATAGCCCAGAGCTTCTTCCAAAATTTGGGCGAAGCCATCTCAGGGCTCTTCTTGTTATTATCATTCTGCATCAAGAAGGCATACGCGTCCTTTGCTGTTAGTGAAGTTCTATTATTCCATCCCCAAATGTACTTATCTTCTATGACTATCTGAGGTATGTGAGTTTCTAAAATTTGACGTGCCGAACGCGAAGTAAACTTTGACCATATTAAATTGGCGTTCCAAAGCTTCTGTCCCGGCAGCATGAGCTGATGAACCATTGAAATTCCTTCTTCCTCTAACTTAACAACTTGTCTAACCTGCACAGGGTCTCCCTGATCCATCTGCACAAAAAGAGATTTGTACTTTGACCATCCCCGGTTATTCGAATGATATAGTACCCTTAAGACTTATGTTTTTTGAAAAAACTTAAATGGATCTAGAGTGTGCGCCGGATTGGTAATTGATATTAACTTCATATAGTGAGTTTTATAGAGATGTAGTGAACTTATATACAATATAGTGGATTTTATTAACGTAAACCCTATAGTGAAATTATATGCAATATATATAGTGCAACATGTAGGAAGATGTAAGTTGTGTAGTATATATATATCGTGACACGTGCTTTAACATATAGAAAGATGTAGTTTTCTGCATCATATAGTGAGTGTCTGAATAATATATTGCATTGTTCAAAAATGATGTAGTTTCTGAATGATAATAATATGTTTCTAAATGATATAGTGAGTTTCTTCATGATATATATAGTGGGATTCTGAATGATATAGTGGATTGTTTAGAAATGATATAGTTTATGCATGATATAGTATGTTTCTGAATGATATTGTGGGAATCTGCATGATATAGTGGGTTTCTGAATTATATAGTGGATTATTCAGAAATGATACGTGCTTTCGGCCTGGTGCACACTAATGTTAACGTGAACCGCGTCCACGCAAGTCAGATTGTATATTTATTAATGCAATCTCCCTACTGCTATTTATATGTCGTTAATTTCGTCTACTTTTTTAATTTAGTAGAACTAATTGAACTTATACATAGTTTAACCTTTGGAGGGAATATATACAAATTAGATTAGTTCCACTGGATTATAGAAAGTTAACAAAATTAATGACGTATAATTAGCGGTTGGGGCATTGTGCATTAAAAAAGATAAATTTGAGGGTATCGTGTGGAATTTTAAAAAGATTGAGGTACAACGTAAAAACTAAAGAAACGCAAGGTATAACGTCGAAAAACCCTTCTTTTTTCATTTGTTCTTTTCCTTTTATTTCTCTTCTTCGCTTTTGCTTGGGCTGCTAGCTTTTTTTTATTGCAATGGATCTGTGTTGCTTCAATGAATTCACAAATACAAATTAAGCCTAAAGAAGAGAGAGAAAATGGGTTGGCTACCCAATTGCAAATTTGTTGCTCAAATCGTCATCCTACACACAAATAAATAAAAAGGTAGTAACTCGTGTCTTGGAAGAAAAATAACTTAAAACTTCCTGTAAAATATAAAACTCAATATTAAATCAAGGGTTTAAGATAATAAAAATACACACTTTTACGACCCTATCACTAAGACCCAGTGCTTAAAAAGGGATTGCCTCAAGAACGCCTCCGCCTCCTGGTTAATACTACTCTCAATATTGTTTTTTGTTTTTCATTTCAGAGAAATCATTCATCATATTAGAATTTTCTCCAAATGACCTGGTATAATGAACCATTGCTGTAAAAACATTCCAACAAAAAGAAGAGACAACTATTAACCAAAATACTACTAGTAAACAAACAAAAGATAGAAAATAAGGGGAAAATTGGGGCTCACCATTGACTAAATCAACCTTCGCGGCCCCTTATGTAGGAATAAGACCATTGGTGTTATAATTATTACTATCATTATACTTCATACATGGGAAATTTCCGAACTTTTATAAATAATATGTTTATTAAGAATAATATCTCTTGACACAATTGTAAAATAAAAATAAAGGAATGTCTTTAGATTAATTAGCTCCTTCAAGCTCTTCCTCTCTCCTCCAACCACCTTATCCTGTTTTTTCAGTCATTGTCGTTAAAGCGAAACGACATTTAGAGTAACCTTTTTTTACTAAGGATTAATATATTTGTACTTAGCACTCTCCCTTCCTAGGGTGTATTTTTTGTTTTATTTGTCTTTGTTTCTTCACACTTTCCTATATCTCTGCTTATGTTGATATGAGCAATTTACCAACCGTCTATTATAACGGCTTCTTATCTTGTGTTTTGAAGTCACTTGCCTACAAAAGCCTGTAATAGGTAGTTATTTTTATATCATAAAATAAATAGTTGAGTACTAATATTTAAGTTATCTATTAGATTAACAATTTGTAAGAGAAACAAATAAAGCATTGACACAATAATTTTTATGATATGAATAAAAAATACTTATAACTGCACATGACACCTCTATGATATAAATAGGAAAGAGTTTAAAGTAGCTATTTAGTTCATTTGAATCTAAATATAATTAAAATACGTTAAATCATAAAATCATTAAAATCGATCAAAGTTCCTAAGTTCTAGCACACACACATAGCATAATCAGAACAACAAATTCCTGATGGTCATATTCTTGTAGCTATCCCCTTTCTGTAGTCTTTCTTTATAATTTCTTGCCATGCCATTGTTTTGGAAAACAAATAAGTGCTTGAATATAAATTCATGAAGCTTTAGCTATAGGCATACATCAACAAAGTTTAGATCTACGATAGAATATGCAGAAGTGCTTCAAGTTGGGTAAGAAGGTAAAAAGAAATGGGTTCAATATCCAAACATGATATACACTATAAAAAAATGGTTAAACCTTGTTGCCTCCCATCTAAGACTATCTCTTAAATTTATAGAAAAACAAGTCCTATAAATAGAATAAGTTGGAGATATACTTTATTGTTGATAACAAATGGTTTTAAAAGCTTTAATAAATGTTTGCTTTTGCATACATGAGGATTTGACAATCAACCTATACTTCTAAAGTTGTATATATTTCTATCAAATGGTAAAACACCTTTTTTTATGGGTGTAAGAGAAGGGAAAGCCCTAGAAAAACAAGAAAACAACTGTCCAAAAATTAAACATTACATAGCCACTCCTACAATATCATCTCGTAAGATCTTAACAAAGGCCTCAAAATGATCAGTGAATGCTGAGAAGCGTTCCTCTGGTTCAATACCCACATTCTCTAACAAGTCCGCGGCTTTGTTTTCTTCGAATATCAACGTAAAACTTTAACATTCCAATGTGGAAATAGTAACAGCCGACGAATCTAAAGAACAATATGACTACATTATGTTAGTGTAACACCCTGTAATTTCGCGTTAGTTCCTCCTAAGGGAGCATTTGGTTCATATGATTGTGGTATGAGGTATGGATTTAGAATGAGCAAAATCAAACCCTAGTGTTTGTTTAATCAATATATATATATAAAGGACGAACTTTTCGGGAGCAAAGGTAGCTCCTCAAGATTTCGAGCCCATAGAGCGCGCCACGTATGATTGTCACGTCATCAAATTTTATTTTTATCTTTTACAAAAAAAGAGTTCTACATAGATTTAAATACACATAAGGGGTTCTAGATAAGCTAAAATTTGAGTTTAGTTTTGAATGAACAACCTAAATTATTATATTATGTAAATTGTGTATAACTTTTGCTACGTAATTCGGAATATTATAATTTTTATTCCATTGGATAGTGCTCGAAATATGCTCCGAAATAAGATCCATTTACAATATAGTTCTACAACTTATGAAATAGAGAGCGCCACGTAGGATTGTCATGTCATTAATTTTTATTTTAAATATTTTTAAAAATAGAGTTCTACATATATTTAAATACATAAAAGGAGTTTTGGATAACGAGAAATTAGAGTTTCATTTTGAATAAACAACCTAAATTATTATTTTATGTAGATTGAATATAACTTTTGCTACTAGAGTTTTGGATGATGAAAGAATTAGAGTATAAATTTAAAAAACAACCTTAGAATATTATAAAGAGCTCCACCTAAGCATGACATGTCATTCTTTTTAATTTTAATTTTTTAAAAAAATAGTGTTTAACATAGATATAAATACATATAAGGTGTTTTTAATAAGTGAAGATTACACTCTGATTTTAAATAAACAACCTAAATTGTTCAACTATGTAAATTGAATATAACTTTTGCTACATAATTCGCAATATTATATTTTTTTACCATCGGAGAGTGCTCGAAATATGTTTTGAAATAAGTTCCATATACAATATAGTTTTACAACTTATGAAAATATATTTATTTAGATGAACAATAATGTGTTATTTATTATTTATTTTAAATACATATAAAATTAACTATAAAAATAGCGTATTATACATAACAATAGCAATTATGTCTTTCCAAATCATACTTTTAAAAATCAAAATCATAATTTTAAAAATTGAGTTATATAAAGATAAAAAATACATACATATAGTTTTGAACCTATAGAATACCATGATGACATTACATGAAGAATCAAATGAAAGTTTGTCAACGACATTGCAGAGGAATTATGCAATTGACTAATTATTTTATTCCTAGAATTTTTGTTGTATAAATAATTATTTATGTTTTTTTTTTCATATATCTATATGTTAGATCTTATTCGTTTCTCAATGAACTTAATTCTACTAGAACTAATTGGGAAATCAAGGTTCGAGTTTCTAGACTATTTGTGGTCGCAAATCATAAAAAGGGGAAGTTTGATAAGTCTTGATATGGTCATGCATGACTCATGATTGATGAAGAGATTTTTTTCTCTTAAATAGTATTTTTGATTATTAATAGAGGTTAGTTTTATATTTAATTTATTTTATTCATGATACCATCATTATGATCTTCTTTTTGGCTTTCCCATCTTCTATTCTATATGCGTTAGTGTTTATGTGCTATATTTTTTCTCTATTCTTTCTATCCTGCATCTATTAAATTATTACCCTCTACTTTCTTAAAGTATCATTTGGGTATTTTTCATGTTAAAACTGTGTTAGCTATTTTTGTTAGTCATACCAATTATTGGGATACTATATAATAATAGACTTAGCTACAATATTTAATTGAACATTAAAAATATAAAATTTATATATCACAATAACAAATCTAGAATATTTTCTCTGTCATTTTCTACTGCAACAATGGGTTCGGGCATGGTTTTTAAGAAAATAAAAAAATGGTTGTTTATTATAAAAGGGGTTAACTAGAGTATGAGATAATTAAGTAAATCCTTAATAAAGTAAACGCGACTTTATGAGGTAATTTGAGTAATTAATGATGGTTTTAATAACATAAAGTAAAGTAAATAAATTGAATATAACTTTTGCTTGCTACCTAATTCAAAACATTATAATTTTTTACCATTTGAGAGTGCTCGAAATATGCTTCAAAATAAGATCCATTTGCAATATAGTTTTACAACTCATGAAAATAAATTTAACTAGATGAATGGTAAAACATTATTTAGTCTTTCTTTTAGATAAATATAATAATAGCTATAACTATAGTGTAAAATGACTATAGCATTTAATCATAGGTTCAATTTACAGGATTAAACATATATATAATCTTTAAAAACCTCAGCCTTACGAGTTCCGGATCCTCTAGAGTTTTAATCAAATTCTACAAGGTAGAGTTGTATATGAACCATATATTTTAAAATCAAAGGCTCATATTGGTGGAAGGGGGAAAATAAGGGGTGGATTTTGATGAGAAAAATAGATGGGGTTTTGGAAAGATAATATATGAGCCATTGGTTTTTTATTCAATGGTTTATATTGCTCAAACTCTACATTGTAGAGTTCGTTTAGAACTTTAGAGGATCCAAACACCAGCCTTACTCAACTGAACCAAAGCAATTTAGTATTGCAACCAAATTTATTAAGGAAACTTTGTTGTTAGAACAAAACTTAAAATCTATATATATTTGAGTTTTGGATGAAAAAATTAGAGTATGATTTTAAAAAACAACCTTAGAATATTATAGAGAGCTCCACCTAAACATGACATGTCATTCTTTTTAATTTAATTTTTATTTCAAAATAGTGTTTAACATAGATATAAATACATATAAGGTGTTTTTAATAAGTGAAGATTACAATCTGATTTTAAATAAACAACCTAAATTATTCAACTATGTAAATTGAATATAACTTTTGCTACATAATTCGCAATATTATAAATTTCTTACCATCGGAGAGTGCTCGAAATATGTTTCTATATACAATATAGTTTTACAACTTATGAAAATATATTTATTTAGATGAACAATAACATATTATTTATTCTTTATTTTAAATACATACAAAAATAACTATAAAAAAAGTGTATTATATGTGAAAATAGCAGTTATGTCTTTTAAAATCAAACTTTTAAAAATTGAGTTTAACTTTTACTACCTAATTCAAAACATTATAGTTTTTTTTACCATGGGAGAGTGCTTGAAATATGCTTCAAAATAAGATCCATTTACAATATAGTTTTACAACTCATGAAAATATATTCAATTAGATGAATTATAAGACATTATTTAGTCTTTCTTTTAGATAAATATAATAATAGCTATAAGTATTAAGTATAGTGTATTATATATGATTATAACATTTGATTATAGGTCCAATTTACAGGATTAAACATATTATCTTTCAAAACCTCAACCTTACTCAACTAAACCAAAAAATATAGTATTACAACACAATTTATTAAGGAAACTTTGTTGTTACAAGAAAAACTAAAATCTATAGCGATAAAGTTACATATATATTAGAATTTTGGATTATGTGAAAATTAGAGTTTGTTTAAATAAAACAACCTTAGAATATTATAAAGAGCTCTATCTAAGCATACCATGCTTTTTTTTTAATTTTTTTAAGAAAAAAGTGTTCAACATAGATATAGATACATAATAAAGAGCTCTATCTAAGCATGCCATGCTTTTTTTTTTTAATTTTTTTTAAGAAAAAAGTGTTCAACATAGATATAGATACATATAAGGTGTTGGATAAGTACGGATTACAGTCTGACTTTAAATAAATAACCTAAATTATTATACTATGTAAATTGAATATAACTTTTGCTACATAACTCGCAATAGTATAATTTTTTTTACCATCGGAGAGTGCTCGAAATATGCTTCGAAATAAGATCCATATACAATATAGTTTTAAAACATATGAAAATATATTTATTTAGATTACCCATAACGTATTATATATTCTTTATTTAAATACATATAGAAATAACTATAAAAATGGCGTATTATATGTGACAATAGTAATTATGTCTTTCAAAATCATATTTTAAAACTGTGTTAGCTATTGTTAGTCATACCTATTATTGCGATACCATTTAATAATAAAATTAGCTACAATATTCAATTGAATATTAAAAATTATAAAATTTATATATCGCAATAAGAAATCTAGAAATTACAGTATAATGACAAATACTTTCTCCGTTCTTTTTCTACTGCAGCAATTGGTTTGGGCATGGTTTTTAAGGAAATAAAAAATGGGTATTTTAGCATAGAGGATAAAAAATAGTTAGCTAGAGTAAGGGATAAAAAAATATTTAATAAAGTAAACGCAACTTTATGAGGCAATTTGGGTAATTAATGATGGTTTTATTAACGTAAAATAAAGGCAATATTGTCAACTGCAGTTGATTTATTTACCAAAAGTGGAATGGTTCCATAAGATGCAACAACCCAAAGCGGTAATTGTTGTAATAAAAAAAAGAATGGAGAAAGTATGTAAATACAATGGTGTTAAATAATCTCATTTTACAGCAACAAAAAATCAACAATAATATTAACAAAAAAAATTAAAAAAAGTAAAATAAACAACAACCCGTGCAACGCACGGGCTTCAAAACTAGTAAATCAATATATTTAAAACCCATACCTGAAACCTATAAGTTATGGGGTTTAGAAAGAGGGAGGTGGGTATGGCTAGGGGTGCTTATCGCATGAGCCGAGCCCGAATAGTATTGGGCTCGGCTCGACTCGTGAGCTCGACGAGCTCGATAAGTGAAGCTCAACTCGAGCTCGTGAGCTTCTCTAAAGGCTCGAGCTCGGATCGGGAGCTCGGCTCGGCTCGGGCTCGAGCTCGAGCTTGATTTGAGACAAATAAAGAATAGACCAAACAACATTAAACCAAACAGAATATTTATATTCGACATTTAAAATAATTTTCGACAGATCTTATAGAATTATAGACTAAATTCAAAAAGTAACACAATAAACATATTTTAATTCATTTTTACATGCTAACCAAATGAATTACTTACAAATATACATAAAAAATCAACAAACTAGATCAAAAAGGATATAAAAAGAAAAAACATGAATTGTTTAATATAAAAAATTGAATAAAAGGATATGTATAATAATTTTTTAAAGTGTTTTAGCATATAATAACATATTAAAAGCTTTAAGTCATATTAATTTTTTATATAAAATAATAATCAGGCTCACGAGCTTTTCGAGCCTAGCTTGGCCTAGTTCGGCTTGGCTCGTTAAGATCAGTCGAGCCCGAATCCGAGTCGAGCTACCACGAGCCGGGCTTTGACCGAGCCGAGCACGAACTATTCGTGAACATTTCGAGCTCATTATTACCCCTAGGTATGGCTCATACCAATACCTCTAGGTATCCAATAAAAGAAAAAATTTCATTCCCAAATAAAACCAAACACATGGTATTAGGCATCAAGTTCTAAACCTATACCACCTTGGTTTCATTCTTGATTCCAAACCTATACCACTATATGAACCAAACGCCCCCTAATTAGTTTGTCGTGTGCTTTCATTATTTTAATTTTTTAAAAAATATTAATTTTGGGAGTGCGAAATTTATTTTTAATATTCTTAAGCTTAGTTTATATTATTATAAATTAAGTTATGATTTTATTATTTATAGTTATTATTTAGTTTATTTATTTTCGAATTAGGCGCGCGAATTAAGTATCGTTATTTTAATCACTTTGGACCGTTTTTGGGTGACGAAATGTTGGTGCGCTATAGCCCATGTGTGGGGCGTGTGGTGGGCGTGTGTGTGAAGTGTGATAGCTGGCCAAGGAAAAGGGAGAGTGAAGAGTTGTGGGAGGTCATTATGGAGACTTTTAAAGTTTTGTAACCTTCCCACTTATTGCTTCTTAATTCCTAATCTCTTAAACCTATCATTTGAGCTTTCAAATCACCCTAAAATTCTAATTTAATAACCATAAAATTTCAACAACTTATCATCATCATCATACGCCATTTTTACAAGTAATTCCAAACTTCTCGTAGATGTATAAGAAAAGTCGAAAACAAACAAAAAGCAACCTTCTCATAATTTATACTTTGTAAGGGAGAATTCGAGTTCTTCTTTCCTTCAATCCATTTCAAGCTTTTGCATGCTACTAATTTTCATCATCAATCTTGGAGTCTAACTCTTATTCATTGAAATTATAGGAGGTGACTTAGAGAATTCTAGTCTCGCGCAAGAAGAAGAACACGCTTAGTATAGTACATTTCTGCACACCTCCCGACGTTCCAGGTAACTAGTGATTGTTCTAGAACGTTAGAAATTGCGTTAGTGTTAGAGTAGGATTTAATTTTTAGGATGTGTTATGAATTTTTACATATTTGATGAATTTTCAGAAAAATTGATATATTATGTGTTTTGTGTGTGTCGTGTGTTAATAGTAATAGGAGGAAGAATTTCGTTTGTTTTTTATGATTTTTATCATATGCATGTGTTATAAGTATATGTGTTAGTATATTTGGTGTTGAAATTAGAGGATGCATAGATTTGTTATTTTCAAGTGGCTTTTGCTATGTGTTATATCATTGGAATTATATGAATTTTTACTCCTTGAATTATGATTTTAGTTGTTGAGGAATTATAGTTAATAATGAGATATTTGAGTTGTGAATTGATTCTGTATGCGCTGCTGGAAATTTGTGTTTGTAACATTCAGATTTTGTTGATAAATGATTGGTTTGTCGAATTTTTGGATTCGTTAGGCTTCGCCCATACGCGTTAGACGCACGGTTGATGCGTCAGATGCAGGATTGGTGCGTTAGATGCACGAGCGTCGCGCTGAGCGCATGCTTGGTCGAGCCAGAATAGTGGGTCAGTGAGCGCTGTTGGTTCCGATTGTGTTTTATTTTGATTTTGCAATCTAAATATTGAAATGAATTATGGTGATGATTATGTTAATATTGATAATATTTTTTTTTATTTCTTGTTCTTAGAATTGGATTTGGTGACTTATATGATGATTGATGTTGTGAAATTGTATGTTGTGATGATTTTGTGAGTAGATGAGTATGTTCCATGAGTTTGCTAGTTTTGAAGATCCTTTTATTTGATGCAATATAATATGATGAGAAGTGTAGAAGTGATTGATGTTTTGGTATTGAATTACTTGGAGTTGCGATCCTAGTTATTCTGATCTTCTGGGTGTAAGGTTGTTGTACATCCCTATAGAATTTTGATGATGAAAGAATTTTGATTTGGCTTTGTTTTGATTTATTTTTAAGATGTGAGATATTCTGAGGGATAGATGTAGTCCCCGGTGAAGAACATGCCAACCACATGGGTTGCGATCTAGGAGTTAAACCTGGGAATTATTGTCGTCTGAGAGGTCAGGAAGCACCGAGCTGGGTGCTATCTTGCATAGGGAGTTTCGCCATTCTTAGACACAGGAAGTAGGGAACGTAAGCCCATAGGCTGTCTGGAGGTTGCGATCTGACAAACCTTAGGAAGTGGGTTGCGATCCACTAGTGTTCTGCTCTTACTCTCATATATTATTCCTTTGAATTTTTCTTACTTGGTTATCGAACTGAGAATGGTTATGAGATCTTGTTAGTATCCTTGCTGTTGTTGTGAATCTCTGTTGTGAACCTATGATTCTAATGAGTTGTTAGTACATAGCTTTCTTATAATTTGGTATGATTTGCTTATGTATGTTTTTAGATGTTGTCATTTCTAGATAATTAAAGCTTATTTGTAATACTAGCTTGATTTTCAATGTTCTGGGAGAACTGCTAGTTACTCCCCGCTGATTGTGGATTATTTTGTTCATAATCTTGCAGATGGAGATGAAATCCAGTTGATCACTGTTTGGGCCCGAGAAGTGAGGATAAGAGGATTACCTAAGTTTGTTGTGTTTGTTTTAGTAGATGAGATTTATGAGGGAATTAGGAAGTCTTATAGCCTTATTGGTATAAAGTAACTTGTTGGTTAAACGACGTTTTAGTTGGATCATAGGGTTTTGAACTAGTTTTGATGTTGGTTTTTGGATGAGATTGTAGAGGTTTACTCTATGTTTATTTGGATAGTTTTTCTTTGGAGTACTCTTAATGGATTTATGGATGTTCCTTTTCTAATATTATAGATACTTTAACCTTTTTAGAGTGGCATTTTAGTCTGGTAATATTTCCGCTTGATGTCTTGTTTATTACTTTACTTTTTGATCGCTTTTAGTTGGTATTATAGTTGTTTTTGAGTTAGTTTAGGCTAGTTTGTTAGCTATTTCCTTAATTTGTGCAATTTTCCTCCTCATATGCACTTTCTTTGGGTGCTTTGTTTCATTTCAGGACTTAGGAGCATGCTTGGAGGACACTTGCACAAACTCGGATATTAAGATCGAAGAGGAAGGTCAAGGAAGCATCAAAGAAGCATCAAGGAAGCATGGGGACAAGTATAAGAAGTTTTCGAAGGGCTTGCGCACAAGGGTCAACTTCAAATGGCCATAACTTTCAGTACAGCAATTGGAGATGAAAGTTTGGCTCAATAGCTTTCCAACAAGTGGTCACAAGCTCAATTCTGATGAAAAACGAGTGAGATATGACCGTTTGAAGATGAACTGACGAAACTAAAAACCGACCCGAACGCTCGGGTCAACTGACCCGCCCGGGTCAATCTGCGGAAAACTGAAATTTCACTCCTGTTGGTCCGACCCGCCCGGGTCAACCTCAACCCGAGCGCCCGGGTCAACCTCAACCCGCCCGGGTCGGGTTTTTCCGAAAATCTTTCTTTTTAAATCCTCTTTTTGAATGGGGGTTAATTTGTAATTATGCCTAGTTTATTTTAGGACTATATAAGGCAAACTCCTCTCATTTTAGGGAGGCTAATTTACAATATATTTTAATAAAGTGAGATTTGAAATTCTTAGAACCCTAGGAGAGAGAAAATCTCATCTTCTAGAGAGAGAAGTGAGAGAAACTTGTTGAAAGCTTGGAATTTGAAGAATCTAAGAAGGAAACTTGAAGATTTGGAGACTTCTTGCAACTTTAATGAGAATTTCTTACTCTCTCTCATGTTTTATTGCTTTATTTTCTTATTTCCATGTCATTCTCACTCTATTTACTTGTTCATCCTAGATTATTATTTTAGTTCATGTTAATAGTTGTTAATGTCTTTTAGTTTATAATTTTTCATGATTTGTGAGTAGCTATTTCTTTGGGAAGGGTTTGAAGCCATTAATGAGTTCATGAACCTCTAAATCCAACATTGGGTTTTGACTTGGGATAATTTGGGTTAATTGATTTGGCATTTTCATGAATGTTTGTGTGATTGGCCATCATAGGAGCATAATTTAGGTATCCATAGTGAAGGATCGAGAGATGAAGTTAAGGGGTTGCCTCAAATCGATTATTAGGCTTGAAGGACCATCAGAATAGGTACTACCTAGCCTAGGGGACTTAGTTTGCATGTTTAAGTTCATCATGTTTATGGATATGCTTGGTTGAATGCCTTAGCCATGAGAATAGGTCTTCGGTAAGAGACTAGGTCAATCTAGCTAGCTCGAGAGAGTGGTTAGAGTACCAATGGATGAACAATTCCCCTCAATTGATCCCCATTGTTGATTCCCATTGTGATTGCTTGGTTTGTGAATGAGTTGATTGGTGGATACCCCTTCCCAAAGCCATTTTTCTTATTGTCCTTTCATCTATAAATCTTCAAAAACATAGAGTTTGCTTAGCTTATCATTAATCGATACTTATTGGTGCTTCCCTTAGTCCTTGTGGATTCGACCCTTTACTTGCCCTATATTGGGTAGTTTATGTATTTTTGACGTGTTTACAACGAGCGCGTCAAATTTTGGCGCCGTTGCCAGGGACTTCGGCTTGCATTGATTTGTGTTGATTAGGTAAGTCTAGGCTATTTGTGAATATTCTTTTTTTTTCTTTTTTTTCTTTCTTTTTTTTAAAGAAAAATTCTCAAAAAAATGGCAAGTACTTCTTTTCCTCAATATGACAATGAATCCTTTTGGGCATACTTTGATAGGCTTAGGGAGTTTATAAAGTTCCATGGCTATGATATTGGGGAAGCTTGTGAGATAACATATTGGGGACTAAATGACCAATCTTGATGATATTCATGCTGCTTCTCGATTTTCATCAAATTTGTGCAAGAATTTCAATGATGTGTCACATGTCCCCAATATTGATTCTCATATGATTGATTGTAATCCCTCCCCCAAAATTGATTTTCAAGGTTCCTTGCATTATGAATTATCGAAATCCGAATTAGAGCTTACTCTTGAGCGATATCTTATTAGGGCAAATTCTAGTGCCAATTATGAGCCTCTCCCTAAAGTTGACTCCAAACCCATTGAGGATCTCTTTTTACAATTGAAAAGTAGTTTGAATTCGCTTGGGGAAAATCGGGGTTGCAAAAATGATATTCTCAAGTTTGATTATGTTGATTCGAGGTATATTGAAAATGAAAATCAATTGGAAAAACCCCATGATCTTGATGATGGTTTTTGGAGTAGTGACGATGAGGGGTATGTTTTTGAGGAGAAAAGACCCATTATTGAAGATATTGTTGAAAGTGAGGATGTTTATGAGTCTCTACATACCCTTTTTGAGTCTCATGTATGTGATGTATCTACATCTAGTGGATTGGACCTTACTTTCCCTCCTTGTGCTTTAGAGCATCCTTCCTCTCCTACCCCTTCTTACTTGAGTGAAGATCTTGGTCAAGTTGAGGGTGAGATACCTCATTTGATGGTTGGTGATGTTTTTAAGACTTTAGATGATGTCAAAGATGTTTATAAGGAGTCATTGGTTAAAAAAGTGTGTGATTTGAAGACTTGTGATATAGGAGAAGTCATTTGTGAAACCTTAGTTTCTATTCCTTCACCTTATATCCCATTTTCACGAAACATCGACCTAGTTCCTTCTTTTCCCATCTCTTTCCCTTATTTACCCAAATTACCTCCATTAGATGAGCCCCCTTCCTTCTTTGCCCTTCAAGTGCCCAATTTGATTATTTTTGAGGAAGAGAGTGAGACTGCCACAAAAAAAGAGTTTGTTGAAGAGAGTTTATCATGTCATTTTTCTTTTTCTTCTTATTTTGATTTTTCTTCTTCTTATTTCTTTATTTTTCCTTTTGTTACCTCTTTTAGGCATCCTTCTCCTTATTTGCATAGAGTTGCATTGCACTTTATGCACTCCTTGCATTTTGTCATTGCATACTTAATAATAATGGAAATGTGTACTAGTGCATTTGACAAACTCTTGCGATCTTTGAATTGCTATTTACTAGAAAGGTCAAGTTAATTAGGACCTTAAATAAGCCTTTCTCGGGAAGTAACCCGTGCTTTATTGCTTTTTTTTTTTTTTTTACTCATTCTTCTTTTCTATTATCTTTGATTTTGATTTAGGTACATAGTTTGTATGACAACCATTCTCAATAGTACGTGGAAAGCAAATCATGGTTTTGAAGAAGTTTATTAGAAATGGAGAAATTGGGTCATTTGCGGGTATTTGCACCCACCTACTATCCGGTAGCTTCCTTCCTTTTGTTCTTTCTTCAATACTCTATGATTTGTGGAGCATATGTTTGTTGGTTGAATGTTTCTTCCCTCCCTCCCCTTGATCATCTTGTTCAAGCATTGAGGACAATGCTTAATTCTAGCTTGGGGGAGTAGCTATTTGCTAGCTCGGGGGAGGTGTATATAGTTTTTATTTCCTTTTTCAAAAAAATCTAAAAAAACTGACTTATTTTCATTTCTTTTCTTTCTCTTTCAAGTTTTGATTTCCCTCTCTTTAGTTCTAACAAAGTCAAAAATGAAAAAAAAAGAATTGAAAAACAAGGAAAAAGAAACAAAAAAGAAGCGTTAGTTATAAATAAAAATATGGTTTCCTTGCCCAAGGAAGATGCTAAGTAATGATATGATGTGGATTCCTTGCTTTGACTTTGAGTATATGTTTAGAGGCTTCTTTTGGAAGAGTGTGATCATGGGTTAAGGTGTTTTAGGAGTTGTTTAATTTTGATTGCATTAGAATCTAGCAAAATGAAACTAATGAATGATCAATTGGATGCCTAGTCTTGAATCTTGACTAAGTTGCTCATACTTGGATAATTTTAGCTTCAAATTTGCGGTCCCCTGTGTCCCTAGATATACTCATCATGTCCCGAAACAAAGCTCTACAAGAAACTTAGTTTTTATTTCTCTTTGAATGCAATAAGTGGCATAAAAAGTCACAAGTTCTTATGTCTCTCTTTAGTGAGTAGTTACTTCACCTTTGTATAATAAAAATTCCCATAATAAGGGAAAAAGAAAAAGCCAAAAACAGTCAAAAAAGGCGTGAAAATGAAAAAAAAAAGTGAAGAAAAACGAAAAGCACAAAAAGAATACAAGAAATTCAATGAAAGAGGTCAATTTGTGGATGCCTCACACACTTAGTTCTATTTTTCTTAAGTCTCGAGTAGGGTGGAGTCTAAGGCCTATTTGCGTGTCTAGGGATGGTGGACTAGTGGTTTAAGATTCTATAACACTTGAAGAGCCTTAAGTCTTTTGGATAGCTAGGTGTTCTCAAATGAACGAGTAAAAAGTCTAATTAGGTGTCCTATTGCAATCTTGATTAGTCTCTTCCTCTGCCCATAACCCACGAGTACACTTAGAAATTAGTTGTCTTGAAAGTTGCTCTTTATCTTTGCTTGTGAACCATTTCGATACTAGTTGACTTAGGCATAAATCTTGAAAGTGTTGAATAAATGGTTGATGAAAAGCTAGAGTTGTGGGTTTAAAACTCTTTGGAAACCCTCGCGAGATCCCACTCGCCCTCTAGAGAGATCTAGGGGTTTAAAGAGCTTGTTGCATATGCTAAATGCAATCGTGATTCCTATGAAAATGAGTTAGTGTAGATTCTCTTTCTTTCTCCTTATTCTTCATTTATTTTTTTCTTCTTGATCTTGCTTTCTAATAATCTTCATTCTCTTTCCCTTGTATTTTATTCTATTTTGCTTGGGGACAAGCAAAGATCTAGCTTGGGGGAGTTTGATGTCTTGTTTATTGCATTACTTTTTGATCGCTTTTAGTTGGTATTATAGTTGTTTTTGAGTTAGTTTAGGCTAGTTTGTTAGCTATTTCCTTAATTTGTGCAATTTTCCTCCTCATATGCACTTTCTTTGGGTGCTTTGTTTCATTTCAGGACTTAGGAGCATGCTTGGAGGACACTTGCACAAACCCGAATATTAAGATCGAAGAGGAAGGTCATGGAAGCATCAAGGAAGCATGGGGACAAGTATAAGAAGTTTTGGAAGGGCTTGCGCACAAGGGTTAATTTCAAATGGCCATAACTTTCAGCACACAAAATATTTTTCAGCGATTCAAATTGGAGATGAAATTTTAGCTCAATAGCTTTCCAACAAGTGGTCACAAGCTCAATTCTGATGAAAAACGAGTGAGATATTGCCGTTTGAAGATGAACTAACGAAACTGAAAACCGACCCGAGCGCTCGGGTCAACTGACCCGCCCGGGTGAATCTGCGGAAAACTGAAATTTCACTCATGTTGGTCCGACCCGCCCGGGTCAACCTCAACCCGCCCGGGTCGGGTTTTTCAGGAAATCTTTCTTTTTAAATCCTGTTTTTGAATGGGGGTTAATTTGTAATTATGCCTAGTTTATTTTAGGACTATATAAGGCAAACTCCTCTCATTTTAGGGAGGCTAATTTACAATATATTTTAATAAAGTGAGATTTGAAATTCTTAGAACCCTAGGAGAGCGAAAATCTCATCTTCTAGAGAGAGAAGTGGGAGAAACTTGTTGAAAGCTTGGAATTTGAAGAATCTAAGAAGGAAACTTGAAGATTTGGAGACTTCTTGCAACTTTAATGAGAATTTCTTACTCTCTCTCATATTTTATTGCTTTATTTTCTTATTTCCATGTCATTCTCACTCTATTTACTTGTTCATCCTAGATTATTATTTTAGTTCATGTTAATAGTTGTTAATGTCTTTTAGTTTATAATTTTTCATGATTTGTGAGTAGCTATTTCTTTGGGAAGGGTTTGAAGCCATTAATGAGTTCATGAACCTCTAAATCCAACATTGGGTTTTGACTTGGGATAATTTGGGTTAATTGATTTGGCATTTTCATGAATGTTTGTGTGATTGGCCATCATAGGAGCATAATTTAGGTACCCCCAGTGAAGGATCAAGAGATGAAGTTAAGGGGTTACCTCAAATCGATTATTAGGCTTGAAGGACCATGAGAATAGGGACTACCTAGCCTAGGGGACTTAGTTTGCTTGTTTAAGTTCATCATGTTTATGGATATGCTTGGTTGAATGCCTTAGCCATGAGAATAGGTCTTCGGTAAGAGACTAGGCCAATCTAGCTAGCTCGAGAGAGTGGTTAGAGTACCAATGGATGAACAATTCCCCTCAATTGATCCCCATTGTTGATTCCCATTGTGATTACTTGGTTTGTGAATGGGTTGATTGGTGGATACCCCTTCCCAAAGCCATTTTCTTATTGTTCTTTCATCTATAAATCTTCAAAAACATAGAGTTTGCTTAGCTTATCATAAATCGGTACTTATTGGTGCTTCCCTTAGTCCTTGTGGATTCGACCCTTTACTTGCCATATATTGGGTAGTTTAGGTATTTTTGACGTGTTTACAACAAGCGCGTCACCGCTATTGTCTGTTTATCTCTTTTGGGTGATTATATTATTGTTATATTTTTGTATAAGGACAGAGTGTTATAGTTGGTATCAGAGCAATGTTCCAAAAACTCTCTCTAAGTTGCTACATATTCCATGGGACTTGTAGTCTTGTAACTAGGATTAATATTATCTTAAGTTTCAAGAAAAGTCCTTAGTGCTATTTATTTCTATTGATGTATGAATTACTAATTCAATTTCTTTTTTCTGTAGCATGCCTCCCTGTCGATTATTCGAAGCACGTAAAGAAGCAGCTCGCTAAAGGCGACATGCTTTAGAGAATGCAATCATAGCTATGGTTAATCGTTCTACTGCTCCTTCTGGTGGGCAGTCGGTATTTGACAGGTTTGATCGCCATAGGCAGTCGACCTATGATGGTGTATCTAATCCTTTGGTGCTCGAGAGTTGGCTCCGTGAAATGGAGAAACTATTTACTGCTACTGGTTGTCCTAAAGCTGAGATGGTGCCCTATAGGTACCTATTATTTGAAACTTGAAGCTGATAATTGGTGGAGTGTGGTGAAGAGTAGTTGTATGGCTACTCAGGGATTTGGTTGGACCCAATTTGCTGCAAAGTTAAAGGAGAGGTTCTATCCTGATGAGCTTCGCTGGCTAAAGTAGGAAGAGTTTCTTTCCTTGTCTCAGGGTTCATTGAGTGTGCAATAGTACAACGATAAATTCACCGAGTTGTCTCCGATTTCTTTGTTGTCCCGACCGAGGCTGAGAGAGTAAGAAGGTATATCAAGAAGAAGCCAAGGTATCAGTTCAGTGGTCGCGGTAATTATTCTTAGAGTTCTGGGTATCGGCCGAGTTATGATGCTTCTAAGTGCCGAAGGTGTGAAAAGGTTGTTCATCCGGGTAACAGATGTGATGGTTAAGCTATTACCTGCTATTAATGCAAGGAGGTGGGGCACAAGTCTTTCTAGTGTCCGAAAAATCTTAGTGCTTGCAAATCCTTCTTCCGGTCCCCGCAAAACCGGTCGTTCAAATGCTCCTGTAAAAAACATAATTTATGTGATGATGCAAGTTGAGGCTGATGTTCATCCAGATGTGATAACTGGTACATTTCTGGTTAACAATATTCATGCTTATGTTTTGTTTGATACTGGAGTTATTGTGTCATTTATAGCTAGTTGTTTTGCAAAGAAGGCTGACCTTTTGCCTAGATCTCCGGTTAAATCCCTTATATTCCTTCCTTCTGGCGAAAGTTATCCTTGTTTTTTCTGAATTCAAGAATGTGCCGGTTAATATCTTGGGGACTGAGTTACCTGCGAATTTGAGAGTTTGATGTTATTTTGGGTGTGGACTGGTTGTTAGAGTATCACGCCAGTATTCATGGTCGTGATCAGAAAGTCGTTCTTCGTGGTCCTAAAGGCAACTGTGTTTCTTATGTTGGGATTATGTTGAAAAAAGGTGTGAAGTTCGTCTATGCTTTGAGAATGAGAAAGATGCATCAGAAAGGTGAAGAGGTATTCCTTTGCATGGTTAAGGATCTGTCTCTCGATGAGCAAATTCAGAGTATTCCGGTGGTCCGAGAGTATCCTGATGTGTTTCCACATGAGTTGCCTAGGATTCCTCCAGAAAGAGATGTGGAATTTGGTATTGATTTGATCCCTGGTATTGCTCCTATATTTAAGACTCCTTATGGCGCCTCCTGAATTGCAAGAGTTGAAGACTCAATTGCAAATTGATAAGGGTTTTATTAGGCCGAGTATTTCGCCTTGGGGTGCTCCGGTTACATTCGTTAAAAAGAAAGATGGTAGTATGCGATCGTGTATTGACTACCGAGAGCCGAATAAGGTGACGATCAAGAACAAGTATCCTTTGCCTCACATCGAAGACTTGTTTGATCAGCTTAAGGGTGCTGGAGTCTTTTCCAATATTGATCTGAGGTCAGGTTATCATCAGATTCTGGTGAAAAAGGAAGATATTCCGAAGACTGCTTTCCGTACAGATATGGACATTATGAGTTTGAAGTGATGCCTTTTGGTCTCACGAATGCTCCTGTGGTTTTTATGGACCAAATCAATCGTTCTTTCCATGAGTACCTAGATACCTGTGTGGTCGTCTTTATCGATGATGTGCCAGTGTATTTTAAGGATGAACAAGAGCATGAGAAGCAACTGAGATTGATTATGGACGTTTTTCAGGAGCAGAAGTGGTTCGCCAAGCTGTCTAACTATGAGTTCTGGCTGAAAGAGGTTGCATTCCTTGCTCATGTGATTAGTAATGATGGAGTTAAAGTTGATCATGCTAAAAACAAGGCAGTGGCTGAATGGGAAAGTCTTAAGAATGTGTCCAAAGTTCGGAGTTTTCTGGATCTTGCTGGTTACTATAGGAGATTTGTTCGAGATTTCTCCAAGATAGCTCAGTCTTTGACCAAATTGATGAGAAAAGATTGCAAGTTTCTGTGGTCTGAGGATTGTGAAAAAGCATTTCAAGCGTTGAAGAATAGTCTTACCTCTGCACCTGTTCTTACTTTGCCGTCTGAAGGGGTTGAGTATGAAGTGTACAATGATGCGTCTAAGCATGGTCTGGGTTGTGTCTTGATGCAGCAAGGGAAAGTGATTATTTATGCTTCGAGACAGCTGAAAGTTCATGAGAGGAACTATCTGACTCACGATCTGGAGTTAGCCGCTGCGGTTTTTGCACTTAAGATATGGCGACACTATCTTTATGGTGTTCCGTGTAAAGTGATTACTGACCACAAGAGGCTTAAGTACATGTTCACTCAGCGAGATTTGAATTTCAGGCTGAGATGATGGTTGGATTTGATCAAAGACTATGAGTTGACCCTGGAATATCATGAGGGCAAGGCAAATAAGGTGGCTGATGCGTTTAATTGAAAGAGTAAGCATTCTTTAAATGCCACCCTGATTCTGCCTAGCGATTTGTGTCAAGAGTTCAGGAAGCTGGAGATTGAGGTAGTACCTCGAGTGGTCATTCTTTGTTATGATCTTACAATGGAGCTCAGCAACAACACTCTTGACCATTGGAACCAACCACCAATCATACAAAATACACCAGAGCTGATTTTGGGATGTAGAACAAGCCCCCTCAAACTTGGAAGGGTTGCATAACATTCCAAGTTTGAAAAGAAAACCAGTCACTGAGGTGTGAGACCATCTGTGCCAAAGACCAAGTGCATTACTGTGCTAAGAATTCAGGTGTTGCAACCAACCAGCAACAACAGGAACACAACACCTAACATCAATTTAATACCAACCACCATAACAACTTTAGTACTAACATGAATCCACCACTAAAAAAGCTGCATACTCAAAATTAGAGCACTTTGTGTCATTGAGATGAGGAAAATATAGAAAATAGGAAGAGAAGAAGAAAGATGCCAGTAAGTGTATTTAAGAATTTGAGGAATGGAAAAGAAAGGCTGAAAAAGGTAGAAAAGAAAATAATTCGAATTATGAGTTGAAAAACGACCAATCTTTAGGTCAACGAGAAATGATCTCTATGGATCATGGATACTTGTATATGAACAGGAATTATTGAAATGAAATTGGACCAAATTGGATCTTTGAAACTGACCACTTTGGGTCTTTGAAACTGGCCTCTTTGGGTCTAAAAATGACCATCTTTTGGGTCAAAACAAGATCACTATGGATGACAACAAGGGACCTCCAACGGGTCATAAGAAAGCCTCTAATGGGCACAACAAAAGACCTCTATGGGTCACAAAAGCAGACCACTATAGGTCTCAAAACTGACCTTAATTCGTCATGAAATGATCACTTTAAATCATGAAGAAATTGAGGTTAGAGTCATAAGACTATAGATGAGGTTAAAGTCATAAGACTATCGAGAATTTTGGAAGTTAAAGTCATAGGACTATCAAATTTAGAACGTAAGAAAGTAGGCTTTGAGCAAAAGAGATCACAATGGATCTTTCAACAAAACAGAGAAATGATCACTCAACAGGGATCACAGAGAAAATATAGAGAAACAATTCATTAGATAAACTGAATTCAGATGATTAAAAGAAGAATTTCAGAGAAGGAGAAGAAATGAAAAAGAAACCCAACACAACAACATCAATTCATATCAACCTCCATTTTATCAGCAACACAACATCTACACATCATGATTTTGAGATAACATAACACTAGGCATCACCAAATACTTCTAAACTCCAACACAATATGTGCTGAAACCAGATATCTGAATCTAAATAACTCCATCCAAAAACAATAGAACAACCACTTTTCAAGGCAACAACAATACTAACCAACAACTACCTACCAAATTCATTCATAATCTTCATAGCAGGGCAACAAATTCAACATTCAAGAATGATATTACACCCGTCACAATCATCCAAAACAACATTAACCCATCAATTATCATCAACAACAACTACAACCAATCAAAAAACACCAACTATCACCAACAACTAGCCCACGAGAAATTCCAAACACACCAAGAATTTTATCAATCAACCATCAACAACAAGACCTCCATCAGTTTAGCATCCAAGAAACAGTTTAAATTACAAGTTGCTAGAAACGAGCACTTACTATAATCGACCTTCAAATCGACTTTGATAATATTTGAAATTCACCAAATACCCATCAAATTCCGACGCAAGAACTGATCGCTGAAGAAAACTGAATCAAATCCACTCGAAGCATATGAATGACACTTTGCATTGAACCAATCTCAAATTCTTGCACAATAGAGCTTAGGATTGAATTTAATGCACTTTGCCCCATGAACGCGGCAAAATGAACTCAAGATGACAACCAAAATTCTGATATACTACCGATCAAACTCCGACCAATTTGCAACCTCCAAGCAAAATGCCGATTTTGGAGACGAGGAGGCTTGCAGTCAACCTCTTATACCCAGATTTTGCAACCTCATAACATTGCTCGAAAATATTCAAGAAACACTGATAAAACCACAACAAAACACTAATTGAATCGCCAAACCCTAAAAATTGGGGACAAATTTATCAAGAATCAATAAATGTTCAATTTAACGTTTGATTGAAAGATTGTGAGTGAAAATCAATCATTAGCAAGCAAATTGAATCCCTAAATGATCGAATTCAAGCCCAATTTGAGAAGATTTTGAGGTAGAACTATTTGGGGAAAAATGACGAATTGGGAATTTTAGCTGAACATTAAATTGCGGATTTAACGAGTTAGGATTGTTCCCACTCTGATACTATGTTAGAATTTGTGCTTCAACTCCATTAATATATGGTTTAGAGAAGAAGGAAGTTAGGAGAGACGGTAGAAACAGAGGAAGAGAGGAAAGAGAGCCGAGACAATAAAAGACTACATTTTGTTATATTGGTAAAAGGTAAAAAGAAACAATTACAATGTAATGTATTTATACTACTTTAATCTTTAACTAACTAGAATTCTAACAAACTATTGCTTAACTTCTTAACTAACAACCTCAGTAAACTATAAACTCCAACACATTCTCCTATCCCTCTTGATGATTTTCACTTCTTATAAATTTGAATTCAAGCTAGATTGTCCATTTGAATAATCAATCGCGGGATCATCTTAAAATGCCTTTAGCTACTAACATCTCTGCGTTATAAAAAGTACATGCACCAAAGTTGGTTGAAAAGCCCCACACAACACCCCTAGATCTGTTTTCGTGATCAGTCTCCACCCACCCCAGAAAATATCCCCTATAACCGTAGTAAATCCACCTCCAGCTGGCCTGGATCAGGTAACCCCTTAGCTGCTCCATCAAAGCATACCAGTCTTTATTGAGACATTTAGAATAGGAAAGAAAAAATGCACAAAAGGTTCTCTAGTTAATCTCTTCTTCGACCACCAAATAATGTAAGTGCTATATACTCCCTCTGTTTTTTTTTAATCTACACACTTTTCTTTTTGGTCTCTTTTGTTTTTAATCTACACATTGTTGCCTTTTCTATTCTTGTTACATGCCCATCTACTTTCTCCTATTTTTCCACCCATGTCATCCACTTTTGAGTTGCTAAATGACGCCCTATAATATCCTAGTAACGCCCTAAATACGTATAAAATACTGTATTTTTATACTTTTTTTTTCTTTTCTCACTTTCTCCCCTTCCCCTTCTTCTTCCACACCACCACCACCTTCAAGCCCCATCACCTTTCATAATGCTCACCATCACCATCTTCAACAATGGACACCCATCACCACCACCATCTTCTTTGTTTCTTCTTCCCATCACCACCACCATCTTCACTCCCATCACCACCACCATCTGCAACAATGGACGCCCACCACTACCATCTTCACTCCCATCACCACCCTTCTTCTCTCCTCTGTTTTTTTTTTAAAAAAAAATCAAAAAAAAAGAGGCGTTCACCATGGGCGCTCCACCACAGGGTGAGGCGCCTGCCATGGACGCCTCCATCGGTGGTGGGGCGTCCATGGTGGACGCCTCTCCATATTTTTTTAAAAAAAATTCAAAAAAAAAATGATTAAAAAAAATTGTGGTGAGGCGTCCATGGTGGACGCCCCACTACAGGTGCAGGAGGCTATTGTAGGCGCCTGCACCTGTGGTGGGGCGTCCACCATAGACGCCTCACCATATTTTAAAAAAAAATCAATTTTTTGTTTCAATTTCAGAGATTTATCAGTCGCAGAGGGAGATGGAAAAAGTCCCACATGAAGATAATCCATTATAGTTCTAGAAACTTCAGTTAGGAAAAGTTTGATTGTGTGTGTAGATTCCGTGATGAAAGGTTTGATTGTAATGTCGGTGGATTGCGTGAGGAAATGTTTGACAATACTCATGGAGAACACCCAAAGCTACTGAAATGGAGAATTTTAAAGGGCAGCAGCTTGGGTTTGGTTTAAGAGAGAAAATTCCTAAAACTGAAATGTTTGATAATGTTTGACAATAATCATTCTGCAAGATGAATTAAACTGGAGATTGGGGAATTGATTCATAAGCTCTTGTAGTTTGAGTACTGAAATGTTTACATTATGCAAGAATTGAACTGGAGAATTTGGGGATGAAGATTTTGAGTTCACTTGGATGAGTATGAGTATACAACTGTTGACAAAGGAGGAGGAAAGAGGTGTATAAATGTATAAAATACAGGGCGTTAGTAGGAAAATTTAGGGCGGCATTTAGCAAAACCCTTTAGTTTCTCTATCTCACTTTTCAGTTTTTCTCTCCACCTTTTCAAACTCCTGCCATACTTTTGACTTCCTCCTGGGCTTCTCCCTAAAGTGAAATGAGTAAATTAAAAAGAAACCGATGGAGTAGATATTAATGGCATAAACGAGTTTTGAATAACCTGAATGTTCCCGAGCGTAGCTTCTTTAGTCAGCTCAATACTCTTGGTTAGCTGGTAAAAGTTTATCAATGCTTTAATGTACAGGGACAATATGGTAGATGATATATGCATATTTCATGACAATATACTCGACACCACATCCCCATTTGATTGTTCTAATAGTCATATTATATTGTTGTCGAGAAAACTTTGCATGAACTATACCTTATAATATGAAGGATATAAAAAAATACTGAAGTTCTAAGTGTGCTGTAAGGGTTTAGTCCATTACTATGCGGTATATATATTACTCTTTATTATATAGTAAGCTAGAAAAAAAGTGTGTTGGAGCACTTCATCCTCTTGCCAACAAATACAATCTTTATCATACACTTGGGTGTATCCTAAGGATGCTGAATCTATGTATTTCCTTATATTTCCTTATAATTAAATTTTAAACCCTCATTCCTTGTAAAAATTCTATAAAGGATTATATTAGAAGGTTTGATTATACAGTTACGAGGTTCTAGCCACCTTGATTTTTTTTCCCGGGCCTCTCGCATAATGTTATAAAGGACTCTTACCTAATAATTATATATATCCTGTTTTTCTCATCTTGTTATATAAGGATCAATTCTTGCTTCTTCACGGAAAACTAAGTTAATTTGTCATATAACATACCACTATATTACATCCTAACTAAAATTGTGGCCATATTGGCTTATACAAGGCTGTTCTACACTAGTATTATTACATTAAACATATATTTTTGAATGTAAATGTTTTTTCAGTCGAAAATGTTGATAGTTGTAATTTGAATTTTCTTTTATAATTTTTTTATAAGATCATACAAACAGTTATCTACAACAACATAATAACCATATATATATATTTAGTATATTATGCCTAAATTTTGAACGAGAAGTTCGGTTTAAATAATTTTACTAATCACTCTTTATTTTTACAATGATCAAGTTTTAAATAAATACATGGTCCACTATAAATCTTATTATGAAGTTGGGGTGTTATCTAACTACATCTCTCCAAACATAGTATCTAATATCCTCCTAGCTAAACGTAGTAAATTGAAATGAATGAATCTCATCATGTCCACTAATACATACCATGCATAGCTTGAATCCTTTGCAATCCACTTATTCTCCTATAATAAATGAACCCCAAAATAACATAGCGAAAATAAAGAACAAAAACACAATTTTAGGGAATACCCACCGAAAATCATTGGCTTGACAAAAGATGCGTTGGATCACCCTTTTATATTTGTTCATCATCATCACTTCATCTCTATATAAACATATCTTCCCCATCATTCTCAAGCACCATAGAGCCTTCTGGGGCTTGTACAATAATAATAAAAAAAGGGAACTAAGCCCCAACAGCTCTACCAAAAAAAAAAGAATAAACACATCCCACCATTCTATAATATAACTTGCCCTAAAAACCAAAAAAAAAAGAAAAAAGAAAAAAAATGGGCAAAAGCCCTATTGTTATTGCTGTATCAGCAATATGTGTGGTAGCATGCGTGGCAGCCGTGACAGTTGGGGTGACAAAGTTCGGACATAGTAATGGGTCGTCCGACAAAGGTGGTGGTGACAATAAGATAGCTGCAGGGACAAAGGCAATACAAAGCATTTGCCAACCAACGCGATATAAGCAAGCTTGTGAAAGCACCTTAAGCAACTCAGGAGGAAACACGAATGACCCAAAGGATTTGGTGAAGACAGCATTCAGGGTAGCTAAGGAAGAAGTAGCGAAAGCGTTAGAGAAATCGAAAACAATCCAGGCTGCCAAGGATGATCCACGCGCAGCTGAAGGCATAGAGATATGCAGGGAAGTTGTTGGTTATGCCATTAACGACCTAGAGAGGACCGTGGAGTCGGTGGGTGCTTTCAGCATGGACAACATCGATGACTTTCTTGAAGATCTTAGGGTTTGGATAGGTGGTGCCATCACTTACCAAGAGGTTTGTTTCGAGGGATTCGAAAACTCCACTAGCGACGCAGAGCACCAAGATGCGCAACTTCTTCAATGTGTCCCGTGAACTTAGTAGCAATGCATTAAACATCATAACTGAGGCTAAATCTATGCTTCAATACCTTGACATCCCTGGCCTTGATCTAAGTGCCCTTAATGGTGGTGGTGCTACTCATCGTCGACTCCTTGGCAAGGCACCTAAGGGAGTCTGGCTTGCTGGTCAGATGCCTCCTTGGGTCACCGACCCCAAGCGAAAAATGATGAACGTCCAAGTTTCTCAACTTAAGCCTGATGCTACCGTTTCTCAAGATGGTTCTGGCCAATATAAGACCATTTCTGAAGCCATTGCCAAGGTGCCTATGAATAATGCCAGCCCCTTCATCATCTATATTAAAGCCGGTACTTACAAGGAGTATGTTAACATTGAGAAAAAGCAAACTAATGTCATTTTGGTTGGTGATGGACCCACTAAGACTATCATCACCGGGAGCAAAAATTTTGCTGCTGGAATTAACACATTTAAGACTGCAACAGTTGGTAAATATATATATATATATATATATATATATATATTCATTATAAATATTGTTCATATTTTAGCATCAATTAATTAATTATAAACTAATAACAAAAATGAATGTTTGGATCAGGTGTTTTGGGAGATGGATTCATGGCTAGGGACCTGACTATTGAAAACAGCTCTGGGCCAGAGGGTCACCAAGCAGTCGCGCTAAAGGTGGTGAGTGATTTTGCCGTCCTTTACAACTGCCATTTCATCGGAAACCAAGACACATTGTATGCATTGAGAGGGCGTCAATTTTACCGAGATTGCACTGTCTCTGGTACAATTGACTTCATCTTTGGTGACGCACAAGCTGTGTTCCAGAACTGTAAGTTGATGGTAAGGAAGCCAGGACCCAATCAACAATGCATGGTCACAGCACAGGGTAGGACTGAGGAGAAAGGTCCAGGTGGGTTTGTCTTTGAAGGTTGCACTGTCTCTAGTGAAGCTGACTACAAGGCCGTCAAGGCGAAAAACCCGGCTTATTTAGGACGACCATGGAAGGAATACTCGAGAACCATTTTCATGTACTCAAACATCGATGATACCATTGCTCCTAAAGGTTGGACAGAATGGCAAGGAAACTTTGCCCTTGATACCTTATATTACGCTGAGTTTGAAAACAAAGGTACAGGTGCTGATAAATCCCAAAGGGTTAAGTGGAAAGGAATGAAGACTTTGAGTGCTCAAGAAGCCGATGGTTTCACTCCTGCTAAGTTGTTTGTTAGTGGTGATAAGTGGATCCCTGAATCTGGTGTACCATATGCACCTGGCAAGTATGCTGCAAGTGGTTAAAAATTTAAATATCAAAATAAATATGTGGGGAGTAACTATACAGAAAAAAAAAAAAGCACAAAAAATTGAATTGATTACTCAACCATACTAGAAATTTTTTATTTTCCTTGCAAACATAGAGTAATTATGATGAATATGATCAAGTTTCTTTTTTTTTGTTTTGTTTTCAATGAGCAGCAAAATGTCTACAATGAATCTATTAATCCAGACGTGACAATTTTATTTTTAATTTCTTACAAGGTTTCATTCATATATATATTGGCAATTATAAACCTTTTTTTTATTTTCTTGTTCCCGATGGATGATAGTGAACATATCTATACTAATATATTAAAAGGCATTCCTATCATAGAATGTTTCTTTATGTAAACACGCATACAATAAAAAAAGAAATAGAAAATGCATCTTATAAGATTTGATCACTGACCCCAGCGAACATTAAAGCCTAACCACCAAAAGTAATATTTGGTGTTATATTTATAAAGTAAAATGCTAATAAATGAATATTATAATTACCCGAGACATAGCCCGGGCCTAAAAACTAGTTGAATGATTAAACTATATCAAAAGTTCTTAGGTACATATTAGATTTTTGTAACAACACAAGAATAAAAGGATCGGAGGGACATGATTTATGCTAATGTATTGCATGTTCATATATATCCTTTTAAATGCTAACTATTAGGTTGAAAATTTCTCACCTGGACAGAACAAGATAATTTCTTTATTTAGATGAACAATTACATAAATACTAAAATGTCGTGGAGTTAATTGCATTAGACCAAATACTTTACTCTTCTAGGCGCACAGTAGGGTCGATATTGCGGTGTAGTGTAAGTTAAACCTTATCCTTCATTTACTTTAATTTAATAGATTTTTTAGGATCATCAATCAAATATGTGTACTATATTCCCACCATCTTATAATGATAATTTATATTTAACCTTTGTTGTCAAAGTATATCAATTTTGACAGCTACTTTTTTAATCATTATTATTTCATACTAACCTATGTTTCTAAAAAAGTGCACCTATTTGATTTTATCGCTTGCCAACATACAACTTTGACCATTAATATCTCTAATTATTTATTTGTAAAAGTTATAAAAAGTTCATATTATGAAAATATTCAGTG
The DNA here is from genome assembly GCA_947648045.1 of Beta corolliflora. Lineage (NCBI taxonomy): Eukaryota > Viridiplantae > Streptophyta > Magnoliopsida > Caryophyllales > Amaranthaceae > Beta > Beta corolliflora. Next base: position 139,840 of record CANSZD010002541.1, on the reverse strand, counting down.
AAACAAATCCAACAACATTTTATATGATCATTTTTGTGTTTATATATTAGTAAAAAAAATACGGTCAACGTGAGGTGTGAGAATAGTGCAAAAGTCAAAGTGTTGCACTTGAAAAAAAAACAGAGGAAGTATAATAATTCTATAATCTTATGAAAGTATGCCTCTCGGTAAACATAAATTTATCAATTTTAGAATGTAAGCAAGCGTTCTTACTTGAAATCTCTGGATAAATTTAGTGTTAACCACTAAAAATATTCTCCTCCAACGTGATATATATATATATATATATATATATATATATATATATATATATATATATATATATATACATCATAGAGACACCACCACTTATGCATATCATGTACATTTTTTTTATAAAGGTAAGGAAAAAGAAGGTTAGGAGACCATCCGCACGAGGGGAGCTCCAACCTTATCGTTTACAAGGAATGAATGAAGAGCTGAATGAGTACAATTTTCAATACAAAAACTAAAATCTATGAGGTGGCCAACATTGGCAATCCAATCTGCTGCTTTGTTTGCTTCCCGGTAGATATGTCGAATAGTCCAAGAAGAAAAGGAGCGGAGAGAAGTCCGGATATCCCGAATGATGTGGGCGTCTCCGCAAGGGGGACCAGGGTGCCTTTGATGGAGTTGATAACCATGAGGTTATCTCCTTCGATGTGGAGATGAGTAATAGCATTTTGAATAGCTAGTCGGACTCCATGCTGGAGGGCTGTAGCTTCTGCCACCGAGACTGAAGATGTACCAAGGTTTAAGGTTGTGGCTTTGACCAGGTTGGCGTCGGGATCTCGGATGATGAAACCTGCTGCTGCTGAAGAATCACGAACAGAACCGTCGAAGTTGAGTTTGAAGAATGGAGATGATGGAGGTTCCCAAGCCACCAAGATTGAAGAAGGGTACTTGGGATCGGAGGGATGGAGAGAAGAGTGGAGAAACGGGGAGCCAGAGGAATTGCATTAATCAACTGCATTCCTAAGACTCCATTCTGAGAAACGAAATTTTGCTTTATGAAGAATCCTATGAATATTAAGCGAGTCGTTATGAAAGATGATATTGTTTCTTTCTTTCCAAATACTCCAAATTAGGAAGACAAATTTAGAAGTGTAGCTTTTATTCTTTTTAATATTAGATAAATTATCTAATAAAGTGGCACTAGCTGTAAAGGAATGAGGCAACCAATCCTTAAGATCTTTAAGCTGCCAAAGGGGGAGGAGTTTGGAACAATGTCCAAAGATGTGATCTATGGATTCCTCCTGGATGGCACACATGGCACAATGACTAAAAGGGATGATATTTCTTTTTGCAAGGGTTTTGCGAACCCCAAGACTATTATGGCAGATTTGCCATAGAAAATCTTTAGCTTTGGCGGGATATCGAGATTCCAAATCCAACGGTGAGGCCATTTTTCCTTTCTAGGTGGGAGGTTATGAGTCAGCCAAGTAGCGGACTTAACTGTGAATAGTCCTCAAGGACTAGGGCCCCAAATAGGTTCATCAGAGAGGGAGGCAGACGGTAACGGAATGCCTTTAATGCATTTGATGATGTGGTCAGGGACAAGAGTTTTTAATTTGAGAAGATCCTAAGATTTATCTGGTAAAATGAAATCTTTTAATAGCATGTTAACATCCACCTGTTTTTCATTTAACTTTAAGATGGTCATTAAATTTTCCTCTAAGCACCAGTTATGGAGCCAAAAAAGAATTTGAGAACCATCTCCGATTTTCCAACGAATGCCTTTATGGAGTAATGGTCGTTGGAGTAAAAAAAATTTCCAAATGGGTGAGTCATTTGGCTTAGGTTTGCAGTTAAAAAACGATTGATTTTGAAGATATTTGTCGGACATGAGTTTAACCCAAAAATTATTAGGATCGGTGAGAATTTTCCAACCAAGTTTTGCAATAAAGGCTTTATTCATTGGCAAAGTTTTTCTAAGGCCTAAACCCCCTTGGGATTTTGGCCTGCAGATTTTATCCCAGGCAATTAGTGGGGTTGCATTTCTTTCCTTATTTTGACGCCAGAAAAACTTCCTGTGAAGAGAATCAATAGAGGTAGTAATGCCAGGTGTCAACATAGTTGAGGCGCATGTATATGCCGGTAGGGCCTCGAGGTTGGCCTGGATCATAGCTAATCTCCCTGCTTTCGAGAGGAAGCCAGATTCCCACAAATTAATTCTTTGCTCTGTTTTTTGGACAATGTGGGCGAGATCTGCTTTAGAAGGATGGTGGGAGCTGAAGAAAATTCCAAGATATCTGCCCAGGGACGAATTAGGGAGCATGTTAAAATGGCTAGCTAAAGCCACTTTACGAGGCTGGTTGACCTTTTTGGAGAAGATTATCGATGATTTGTGGAAATTAATTAATTGACCAGAGAGGGAACAGAAGTCATCGAGAACTCTTTTTAGATTGGTACAAGCTGACGTAGTAGCCTTGCAAAAGAGTAGGCCATCATCCGCAAAAAGGAGACAGGGAATATTAGCAGTTCTCGGAAGGAGTTTAAAGCCAATGACTGAATTGGGGACTTGGCTTTGGATAGTCAATTTCCGTATTAGCACTTCCATGCAGATAATGAACAGGTATGGCGAGAGGGGGTCACCCTAACGAAGGCCCCTAGTGGGGCGAAACCAGGGTGAAGGTTGGCCATTAACTTTGATTGAGTATGAAACATTTGAAACACATTCTTTTATCCATGAGATCCATAGGGTTGGAAAACCAAAAGCACGAAGAGTTTCCCAAAGAAATCCCATTCAATTCTGTCATAAGCTTTCTCCATGTCTAATTTTAGTGCACACCAACCAGTCTTATTTTGAGATTTATGAAATGTATTGAGAGCTTCTTGAGCTATTAGGAGATTGTCATGAATAGAGCGATCTTGAGTAAAAGCATTTTGTAGGGGGCTTATTTCTTTTTGCAAAATTGGTCGTAGACGGTTAACCAAATTTTTTGATATTGCTTTATAAATAGTGTTGATTAGGCTAATAGGACGGAAATGATCCGGGGTTTCGGGAGCCTCTTTTTTGGGAATAAGAGTGATCAGAGTATGATTTAACGAAGGAGAGAGTTTCCCATGGAAGAAGAAGCTTTGAATAGCAGTGGTTACTTCTCTTTGAATGATGGGCCAGTAAGCTTGGTAGAATTTTGCACCAAAGCCATCGGAGCCTGGGGCTTTTAACGGATTAATCTCAAAGCTAGCATTTTTTATTTCTTCGGCAGAGACTGGAGCAAGGAGCTTATCGGAGTCTTGTTGGGACACGAATGGGTTGATAAAGTTCAGATCAATCTGTCTATTTGCGGAGTGTGAAGATTTGAATCGTTTCTTAAAAGAATCTGAAAGAAGAGCAGTAAGGTCGTCATGAGAGTCAATCCATTGGCCAAGATCATTTTTTAATCTGAAAATAGTCAAGTGGGCCATTGTTTTCTTCATTCTATTATGGAAGAATCTAGAGTTGCGATCCCCTTGGGTGAGCCAAGTTTTCCTTGCATTATGGCCCCAAGCTTTTTGGTTAAAAAGCAGTAGTTTTTCTCTTTGCAAAATGAGACGATTAATATGTTTAATTAGGATTTGATTATACTGTTGTAGCCATAGTTTCTGTTGTATTTCTTTTATTTTTCATCATTGTGGAGTAGTTTATTTGACGTGTGCTTGTATTTTGTTCTAGGCCAAGATTTAAGTTCAATTTTAATGCGATTAAGCTTTTGCTTAATACGATAGAACCGCGAGCCTGTAATTGGAACAAACCAATTTTTCTTAACAATATTATGCGAGTCATTGTTTATCGTCCAAAAATTTTGGAACCGGAAAGGAGGCGGTTTAGTGATTTCCCTGTCATTGGTGGAGAAAATGATGGGTGCATGATCGGAAACTGTAAAGTTGCCATAGAAAATAGTGCTATTGTCGAAGGAGTCCAAAAAACATTTATGACAGATGGCCCTGTCTAAACGTTCATAAATGATCTCGTTGTTATGGTTGCCTCTCCACGAAAAACCTTGTTGTAAACAGGGAATGTCTATTGCTTGAGAACTAGTCAAGAGAAGGGGGAGTCGGTGAAGTTGGTTCTTTTTAAGAGGGCATCCGTCTAGTTTGTCGTTGGGAGAGAGCATCTCATTTAAATCCCCAAGCATAAGCCAGGGGAAGGGGAGAGTAGTAACGTAGTTATTCAAATAAGTCCAGAACGTATCCTTTTCGACATTTTTAGCCGAGCAATATGTGCCCAAGACTGAATACATTTTATTGTGTGGCTTGTAGAGAACGTCGAGATGAACCAAACGATCATGAGAGTAATGATTTTGAACTGTAATATTGGAGTTGTTCCAACACACCCACATTCCACCCACGTGGTTAATTGGGTCAACAACTAACTTATTGTGAAAGTTAAGAGCTTTGAGAATTCGATGGCTATTATTATTATTAGTTAAGGTTTCAATGACGAAGATAATATCCGGATTATATTTGTTCTTTAGATAGAGTAGCTCACTCAAAGCTAGGGGTTTTTTACCCCCTTGGATATTCCAGCATAAAATTTTCATATAATAAACGGATTGGTGAGATAGGTTCGTTTGATAGGTTTATAATAAACCTGATCGTACATACGCCCCAAAAATGGCCTCATTACCTTTCTTCCTCTCCTTGTTTCCATTCTGATATGAGAAAATAGGCCTACCATAGAAAGAAAACGAGTCAGGGGGTGTATCACCACCCCTGTGCAAAAGCAAGTGTCAAGCACTCGGTTCGATAAGGCTTCAAGAGCCTGGTCATTTAGATAAGTATACATTTGCGAGTGATGGAGCACTCGATTCCATGATTATTTTTCCTTGGATCTGTAAACCACGGGGTAAACAGCTTGCTCAACAATCCTGCAACTAAGTAGCAAACGGTTAGGGGGTGTGATAATACCCCTGTTCTTAAGCGAGTGTCTGAGCACTCGATTCCATATGGGATTGCAATCCCGTTCCATAATAGGAGGCAAAATGCAATGAAGCAGTAAAATAATTAATACGATAAAACCCAAATTTTGAGTCAAAAATTTGCAATGAAGGATATCGTAATGGTCTTCCGAGAGAATGAAAGTTGCGGCCACCTTGATTGGATGGATTCGAAAAAAGAGGATTGACCTGTAAAACTTGAACAAGGTGTGAAGGGGTCAAAAACCACCCCTGTTCCATAGCGAGTGATAAAGCACTCGGTTCCAATGGGGTATGAAGACCTGATCCATCTCTAAATTGGAAAAAAGAATTTTAACAATCACAAAAAGAGGGAACTCCAAGTAAGTGTGGATTATTCTAATAATAAGAGACATTAGAGGTTTTACCAACCATTCAATAACTATATTGATAGAGGTTGCAATAGCAATATCAGGAGTGATAGGAAATTGAGAAGCATGAAAGGAAGTGAAAGTGTAATCTCTTAAATCCAAAGCACCATTATAAGATAACATCACAAAATTCTCAATGTACCGCAAGAATGACTTATAAAACTTAGCACATGATAGTGATTGAGAAAACCAAGTACCAATGTAAGGATTGCAATTTAAGATAACCCATACATAGTTCAACAACATGAGAACAAAGCCTAAAATAATATTATGGATTAAGCACAATTCATTCTGAAAAAGCTTTGGAGATGAGCAATACTTAAGCTCAAAGGACTTGAGATAATGAGAAAAAGTAAATGAAATCATTATGAGTGAGGTATTATGGCAGCGAGTTGGGTCATAGATCGTCTTTCTAAACAAGTAGGGGTTCCAATTAGAATTCATAATAGGAGAATAAAGATTAGATCTATTATAAAAATAAGCAAAAATCCATTTTGTTAGAGAAAAATTCATGAAGCACACATAACTAGTAACATGATAAATTTCATGAAAAGTAATTTTGCGAGGGGTGTAATGCAGCACAAATCCAATCATAATAATAATATAAAGAAAACAAATCTGGAATTGAGAGGCAGCTTCATTTCAACGCAGCAAAAGATGAACTAAATTCAGAGTGTTTACAATGAAAATGCTGAATTCCATAGCCAAGAGGCACTTTATAAATGAAACAACTTTAAGATCATCCATTAACCAGCTAGGCAGATCTAACCAAAGGCAGTTAAATACCAACGAATTGAGAAGAAAAAGACTTACCTGAAGAATCGCATGGAAGGTGTTGTAGGTGCGGCGTCGGGTACGGCTGGGTGCGGTGGTGAAATCGGTGGTCGAAGGCGCAACACGTGAGATCTTGAAGGAGGCATAGAGGTGGCGGATCTGGTGTCCTTCTTCGAGGTAAGTGGACTGATTTCTGCAGTAGGTCGGACGGCGAGGACGGATGAGGCTGGAGTCGGTGGTTGCTTTCGTATGCGACGCACAGGTCACGAGGTGACAATTGTGGCTGGGTACAACGCCCTTGCTGGTGGTGAAGAAGGTGGGCGCAGTGGAGGAGTTAGGGTGACTCCCACGAACTGAGCGTGGTGGTTCCTGCAGGCTCGCCGGAGTAGGAAGTCATCTGCGTCGAGAAAAGCTGCTGGCATGAATTGATTGAGCAACGGTAGAGCGACGATTGGTTGAGCAAGCAAGAGGCTGAGATTGAAGGCATATCCATACAAGAGCTTTTTCCTTTTTTTTCTTCCAGTTTTTCCTTAGAAAGGCTTTAGTATCATTTTGGGACTCTCTCTCTCTAACCATTTTTTTCTATTTGTTAAGTACATTTTATGCATATCATGTACATACATATATATATTGTAACACCCCGTATTTTTATACCTGTTTAGTAATTATTTATATTATTTTAGTTTATAAAAATAATTTAAAATATTATGTTATTAAATATATTTAGTTTTCCACTTATTGACTTTACCTTAGAAGGGGTCAAAAACTAATTCCTAGATTTCCTAAGTTAAATGACATTAAGTTGCCTAACTATTATAAGGAGAGAGAAAGGAGAAAAAAAACAAAATAAAAAGAAGCAAAGGAAAAGAAAACAAAAGAGAACAACTACAGTGCTTCACTGCTTCTAACTCTAAACCCACGAACAACCTTGTTTCCTTTTCTTCAAAATTTTGTTTCAACAACTCCATTGAAGCTACAAAAAAAGAATTACCACCAACACCATTAAACATCAACCGTAGTTCGTCCACCTTCACTACCTCTCAGTTTTTTGGGTTTATCGAAGGAAGATTGTTATTCTTGGGCTTGCGGTTTCGGGTCGTGAATCAAATCAAAGAGCGGTTTTGGGGTCTTTTATAGAGTAATTTCACCCTATTACTTTCCCTAATCAAGTAAGTTATAATCATAAGTTTAATTTCGTGTTTGGTTAATTATTCTCTGAATTTGGAGTTTTGTTAAATTAGGGTTTTAGAATATATTGAATTGGGGAAAATTTCTATTATGCGAAATTTACATGATTGGTCAATGTTTGATGGTTAATATGGTTTAGTTAGCATATTTCGAGTTTAATTTGCTAATTATTAGTTTCAAGATTTACTCCAAAATTATTGTTATGTATTGGTTGTGGCTGCCGTATTTTAGTATAATATTATAGTTGTCTGTTCAACAAAATTTATTAGTAATTGGTATGAGTTTAATGTAGTATGGAGATAATCAAGTATAGTTGTTAGTTTAAATTCTAAGTTGAATTATAGTTGAAGTATTTTATATATGATAGAAGTTGTAGTAGTTGTAGTAGTTGTTGTTTTTGTTGTTGTTGTTGCATAGTTATTAGTAATATAATGTAAGATGGAGAAAAAGGTTTTCATGTAGTTAGTAGTGTTTATAGTTTGACTTTTGTAGACCAGTTTGACTTTTGTTGACCAGTTTGACTTTTGTTGACTTTGTGGTATTCTTTTTGGATTAAATTTAAAGTGAGTTGTTTTTAAAGGTAGTCAAGGCTTATTAACTAGGTTATGTCGTTTATGTGTAAATTATGTGAAGTATAGTCAAGTGATTTATACTATATTATATTATGTTGTAGAGTTCGGGTTCATAGGAGAACCTCGTTGATTGTGCTTGAGATTGATTGATTGTGGTTGATTGGATTATAGCGATCGAGGTAAGATTTCTTGCCAAACTTGTACATGGATTGGAATGTTTTCCATTGTTTTGAATATAGTATATGGATTTGTGATATTAGTTGTATTGAAATGGTTTCCATAGTTTTCATATCGATTTACGATATAAGAGTCGAATGGTTACATTCCATAATGGTGACTTTTGAAATGTAAACCTTAGTAGTTTTTGAAAGTGAGGTTGTTCCTCATTATTGTTGGTGTGGATTATGTTTTGTGGTGATTCACGATCATAACTACTACCTAAAGGGAGGACGATCCTCATTAGTTTGTTAAAGTTTATGTTTTAGAAACGTTCTCGTGTGACATCCTTTGTGATTCCCGAGATAGTTGAGATTTAAAAAGGAAAGAAAGGTTCTCCCGTGATATCCTTTGAGTTCACGAGAATAGTAGAAGAGATTTTAAAGGAGGATGTTCCCTCTTTTGTTTTGGTTTTTTTATAGGGATGCCGGTAAGCGGTATTCCCTGAGTTTGGAAGTATATCGAGTTAACAGCGTCTCGGTATTTCATTAGTAGTTGGGTTATTTGATCAATACTTCGTCTTTAGTCTTCCTACTTGACATGTTGTCTTGATAGAGGTATGCACACTAGGAGCTATTGGACATTTAGCCTCATGGGCCTAGTTAGCCCATTGTGGACATTTATCACTTCCTACTCGATGGTTTCGAAAGTAAATTATATAGTCACCAGTTTTATAAGTTGCTTTTGAAAGAAAGGTTTTTTGATATGGTTTAGAGAGAAAGTAAAGTGGATTTTAATTATTGAAGGTTGTCTATTATATACAAGTTGAATATTGTACAAGTGAAATGATTTTGTAGAATACTATGTATGTATTCCACCTGCACATTGGATAGCTCAAAGTTGTTATTGGTATGAAATCTTGCTCAGCCTTTTGGCAGATATTACATGTCTTCAATGTGCAGGGCTTGATGGTGACTAGCTTATATTAGGGTGAGAGCGTTGACTTCAACAAGATGAAGATTTATTAAAGTTAAGACTTCCGCTGCAATAGTTTAGAATTGTGGTTTGTTTTAGGAATGTATTAATTAATTACATTTTCTTTTAGTTGTAATAGTTAACAATGAATTTAGGGATATTTCCTCAGGTACCCCTGAGGTTTGGCGTAATTCCCAAGATACCCCCCACATTTGAGGAATTCCTCAAATACCCCTGAGGTTTGTGTTTGGGCTCAAGATACCCTTACTATGGACGGAACCCTAACGCCGTTAGGTTTTCCGTCCATAGTATCCCCAATTTTCTCTCTCCTCCCATTCCCCCACCCACTGCCAACTCCCCTCCCCCAGCCAGCGGTCGAAGGCCGGCGACCAGCACCCCCACTTTGGCGCCGGCAACCCTACCCTCCCTTCGCCGGCCAGAACAGCGGCACCCCCGGTGTTGGCGTCGGCGCCGGTGACCCCACCCGCTCCCTTTCCCCCACCCTCGACACCCCACCCTAGCCCTCCCTTTCCCCATTCTCAATTCCCCCATCCCACCCCACCCGACACCACTCCCTCCCCCTTTCCCCTATCGGAAATGGCCCCCCTTCCCCGTCCCCATCGTGAGTCGACCCCCTCCCCTTCCCCACCCGCGATACGCTTCCCCAAACCCTTAAACCCACCCTCGAAACCACCCTAGGGTGCTGTTGTGCTGTTGTTCTGCTGTTCTGGCCGGCGCCAATGCCGGGGGTGAGGAATTGCGAATGGGGAATGGAGGGGGTAGGGTCGCCGACGCCGGCACCGGAGTGGGTGGTGGTCGCCAGCCGTCGGCCGTTGGCTGGGGGAGGGGGGTTGGCAGTGGGTGGGGGAATGGGAGGAGAGAGAAAATTAGGGATACTATGGACGGAAAACCTAACGGCGTTAGGGTTCCGTCCATAAGTAAGTATCTTCGAGCCCAAACACAAACCTCGGGGTATCGAGGAATTCCCCAAATGTGGGGGTATCTTGGGAATTACGCCAAACCTCAGGGGTACCTGAGGAAATATCCCATGAATTTATGTATTAGTAGTAGTGCCTTTCGCCTTGCTGTTATTAAATGTTTAATAATCGCGGCATAACAGCTCTTGAATTGTCCATGTTTTGTACTCTAATATGTTTTCTAAAGAAAATGTAAATTCAGGGTTGTTACAGTTGGTATCAGAGCCAACGGTTCGAGTTTATGGCTAGAGCTTAGAGTTGAGCTTAGTGTGGTCTAGAGGATTAGCCACCAGTTTAGTGCCAAGGTGTAGGGCCTTAGGTTAGCCCTAGAGGTTATCTTTGAGTTGTGGTGTAGGATTGAGACCTAGAGTTGTGACCATCGGTTTAGTACCTATCGGGATCTCCAAATTCCTTTGTTTATTTTGAAACTATGTTTTTAGGAGAAAGTGCCTCTCCCTACGTGGATTGTTCATCACCATTAAGACCACCAGCGGCCGGGGTGCGTGTTAATGATGAAGAATAATGTACGAAAGTTTTAATCATTGTTTTGATTGGAAGTTGGATCCATCCTTACCTTGAGGTAGATTTTTGTGACCTAGTAGGTTGTGCCTAGAGTTGTAACCTTGAGGTTGTGACCTTAAGTAAGACTAAATAAATGAAAGTATTAAAATTTGAAAAGCCGAGGTAAGATTAAGATATGGGAAGTAAGGGATTACATGTGGTTGTTGTGTATGGTAGTTGTTGTGGATCCCTCTTATGCGGATGTTTGACTTGATAAAGTCAATGAGTTTGGTAAGTGTGGAACTAGTTGAGTTCTATGTTTGATTCAAGTTAAGTTGTGCTTGCTTACATGTTTGGAATTATTGGCTAGTAAAGGTAAACCATTTCGAGTATATCCTTGTTTGGTTGTGATTTTAAGTTGGTGCATAGCCGAGAGTATGCTATAAGTTCAAGTTTGAGTCGCATAATGCGAAATTTAGTTCCATTTGTTTACGGGAACTCTGGGGTGACATTCCGTCTTGATATTAATCTCTATCGTCACCTATTTCATTTAAGTATCTAGCTCGTCGGTTTTTATGTTCGCATTAGGATGAACTATTATAGTGGATAAGGGTGAGCCTTATTCCATTCAAAGTGACACTCCCTTTTATTTTTTGCTCTTGTGTGTGTTGTGGTGTTAGACCCACCCACCTCCCGTACTTTGTCCATCTTTTGGCCTTGAGAATGTTTAGTGATTAACTACTTGATTCTTGAATTGCAAACTGATTGAGTTGCGTGATGGCATGCACGAATTGTAGTTGGTGTGAATTGTTAATTGAAAACCTTACAGGGAATGGTTTGGTTATGTCTTAGATATGCTAGTCTTGTTGACTAAGTGCTATGAATTGACTTGTTAGTGTATGATTATGTGTTGAGGCTATAACAAGAGTTGAAAATCGAGTTATTAGCTCTCTTGGTCATGCCTATAGACCTTGTTTACGTGAGTTTAAAGTAGTCTAGCGAGTCATGAGATGACTATCTATTGTAAGTTGTCGTGTTCTGTTGACTTTCATGGAGTATTCGTGGTGCAGTGGATAACTAATGGAAAAAGGAATTAGTCCAAGTGGGTCGGTTTCTCGTAGCATACCCGTGACTAGTCAAAGTCAGCTCATATCATGTTAAGGGTCAACTGTTGGTCCCTGGTAAAGTATTACTGTTTATTTGTCGGTGTCAAGGAATCGGTTTGAGACCATTATAGAATAACTAGTATTGTCATGTATCTAGTAAGGTTATGGAGTGGTGACATATATATGCAAGGCACAATGTCAACTCGAGTCATGTCGATGGTGGGACGTGTAGTTCCCCGTTATGTGATTTTTTTTTAGTAGTGATCAAGGTCTAATAACACTAAAATGGTTAGCGAGTCTAAGGTAGATTGGTTTAACGAATATAGTCTCTTCTCATTGAGTTTAATGTTAGGAGTATAAGTTGAAGTAATCTAAGTCTTTGGTTTAAAGTCATTGTAAAGTTCTTGATTGGTAGTCACTAACCTTAAATAACAAGCTACAAGCTCCAAAGTTTCTTGCACTTGTCTAATGAAATGACTGTAGTTGTGGGGTTATAGTTGTACCATGTTAATTGGTTAAGAACCTCGAGATAGCTTGGTTATAACTTATAACAAGCTCTCCTTTGTGTCGCCCTGGGGCGTTAGACGCCCACTTAAAGATGAACAAATCCTCGTTAATGACCTAGAGGCCATTAGGAATGGTTTAATGTGCGCAAACTCAATTTACTTAAGTCTTGTCCGAAGAATGAGACTAAGTTATTATAGTGGTCAAAGTGTGTAATTGATTAATTTGATTAAGTTTTAAGTGAGTAAGGGTTAAGTGTATCATGTCGCAAGTCTATGACTAGTTGTTTGAGTCGAAACTAATGAATTGAATAGAAACTAAGGAAGTGTAGTGGACCATATCTATTTCATGAACCTTGAGAAGTGAGTTTAAGTTAACTCTTGATTGCTATGTTTGGAGTGTTGAGTATCGGTAGGCAAGGATAATACCACCATTATTGTTGATGGAGTCGTTAGTTTATGTGATTCACGTATCCATGCACGACTTGAAATTTTATTTCGTGAAACTATAGTGTGTGAACGGTTTGTGATGTGTTATGAATGTGTGTTAGTTTTGAGACATGGTTATAAAAAGGAGTTTTGTATAAAGTAAGCTTTAGCTTCATGTAAATAGAGTATATCATTTTCTGTAGTACCTTAGGAGCTCGATTTGGCCCTGTTTGGTCAACGAGTAAGTTACCCTACCAAAGGCTATGTAAAATTGTTCAATTTGTCTGTGTAGTGTGTGAAAGTGATTTAAACACGTTTCAATTAAGGTTGTGGATTCGTTCTCGAATCGATCTAGAAATGGTTTTTCTACAACGATTTGAGTGAATTTTGGAAAAGTTAAGAACACATTTCTAAAAAAGTTTTAAAAGGGGGCAAGTCTCCCACGGATTGTGAGCCTTGAATGTCTCTCAATGGAGCTTTCTACCGCTCTATGATGTGTTTTGAGTGTTACCAAGTAATAGGAGACTTGGTGTTTAGTAAAGAATATTTGAAATCGTGTTATGTGCTTTAAACTTGTTTAGTTTTCGACCAAAGTAACGTGAATAGTTGGATGAACGGCCCCATGGTGGAGGTTTGAAGCCTCCACGCCCCCACTGTCAGGACTATGAGTCAAACCAATGCCGGAGATTTTAAACTCCACCTTTGTTGTCAGGGTTATGTTCGACCCCATTGTCAGAGGTTTCAAGCCTCAACACCCTAGTATCAGAAATATATGCCTTATTATTTGGATTGATTTGATCCCCTTTGCAAAACAAGAGTTTTATAAAAGGGTCATTTATTATTGGATTTCCAATAAAGAATCGTTTTGAAAGAAAGAAAATTGGTTGTGTCCATATTCACGCGTAAGGTTATTTAAGTACTCTTTGGATGTAAATACTTAGTGTGCTTTGATGTGATTGTCGTGGTGTCATTGATTACGTGAGAGTCATAAACTCCAAAACACGTGCTATGAATGTTTATGGGTTAGGACTCAGCCCAATGTTGATGCGACCATTAAAGTATTTTATTTTGCCATTTGTGGTATGCCTTGGTGATTGTGAGTGTTATAATAACTTCAAGTTGAAGTTCTAGACGTCGAGTTGTGAATTGTTTTACGTTTTTTTTAGGCAAGTACGCCCAACCATGTACATGTGAGTTCATATTGTATGAGTCTTTACTTCTATTTTTAGAAGAGAAATAGTACTCTTGGTTCAAGTTAGTTGTTGCTCCGCGAAAGCGTTGAGTACTGGATTTGGAAATGCTTTTATGTATTGTGATTGTAGCAAGTTTAGAACACCTCTTCTCATTTCGAGTTGTCCATTTTACAAAGGAAACTCTGCCGAATTTTCGAGAAAATCCTATGTTATTATTTACAGCGCTTGTGAACCATAGTGTAGTTATGAATTGAATTCCACACTCTACGACATAGTCCAACGACTGTGACAGTAGTGGTTCGGTTTAGCTCGACTTATATCATTTTCCATCGTGTCTAAGCCTTCGTAAGGGAGTTGATTCCCAAGTTTATCGGTCCATATGTGATCCTTGAAAGGATAGTTGAGACTCTAGACCAATAGATCTGTAAGACCCGTAGGGTTGAGAAATGGATAGTAAAGGTTTTGTGGTCAAACCACAACACCGAGGAATCTACTTGGGAAACTGAGGATGCCATGCGCCTTAAGTATCCCCATCTCCTCGCCCAGGTAAATTTTAGTTACGAGGACGTAACTTCATTTTTAAGGGGGGTTGAATTCATACTAATTTCGTGCGTTAGTGTTGAAAGCTATTATAGTAGCAAATGTGATTTGATAAAGCTTTAATGTGTTTGACGCCCTACTTGTTATAGTATGAATATTCCTACATCCTTATGATAGTAGAGAGTTTGTGATAGTGATTAATTAAATTTATCTATGAGAATTGTGAAATGCAAGTTGAGATTTTATACTTCAAGTGATAGTAGTTGGCTAACCTATAGAGTTAATGAGCTGTTTTCAAAAATAAGAGTATAAGTCTCATTTGAGTAATACTTTAAGTTTCGGGACGAAACTTATTTTAAGGGGGGGTAGATTGTAACACCCTGTATTTTTATACCTGTTTAGTAATTATTTATACGGCTTTTTCACCAAATACCCCCGACAAATAAAAAAATTCACCATATACCCTCAATGTTCCAAAAATTCACCATATACCCTTGAGTTTTCGAAAACGTTCACCAAATGCCCTTTTTCTAACTTCCGTTAACTCATCGTTAGCTTTATTTATGATTTTGCCATTATTAACCCTAAACCCTAATTCTAATATAACCCTAACCCTAATCTAACTCTAATTCTAACCATAATCCTAAACATAAACCCTTACCCTAACCCTAATCCTAAACCCTTACCCTAACCCTAACACCACCCCTAACCCTAACCCCCGCCCACCCCCACCCCCGCCCCCTCCCCTCCACCCAAGCCCAGCCCCCCCCACCCCCACCCCCTCCCCTCCACTCCACCGCCGCATTTCCCCGTCCCACTCCACCGCCGCATTTCCCAGCCCCTCCCCCCTCCCCGCCGCCCCCCCCCCCCCTCCCCGTCGATTTCCTCGGCCCCCCTCTCCAGTCAATTTGCCCGGCCCCCCACCCCTCCCCTTTGAGCGTCGTCGATCTTCGTTGCTTCTGAATCTAGGTAGAATTCGAAACCCACCCCCACCCCTCCCTGGAGAATTCGAAAACCCCTCCGCCGGAATGAATTGGGCTCGATTTCTAGGGTGGCTCGTATTTTAGGGTGGCTCGTATTTTAGGGTGGCTCGATTTCTAGCCGGAATAAAATCTAGGGTGGCTCGATTTCGGGCGTGGGTTGGTTCGAATGGTGGAGATGGTGGTCCGAGCCGGCAGGGGGAGGGGCGGCGGGGGAAGGGGAGGGGATGGGGGATGCGACGGGGGAGGCGAGGGGGAGGGGTGGGGGCTTGTGGGAGGGAGGGGAGGGGGGTGGGGGTGGGGGTTGGGGGGGCTGGTGGAGGGGAGGGGAGGGGGGGGGGCTGGGCTTAGGGTTGGGGAGGAGGCTGGGCTTAGGGTTAAGGATTAGGGTTTAGATTTTTGGGTTAGGACTTAGATTAGGGTTAGGGATTAGGGTTTAGAATTAGGGTTTAGGGTTAATGATGGCAAAATGGTAAATGAAGCTAACAGTGGGTTAACGGAAGTTAGAAAAAGGGCATCTGGTGAACGTTTTCGAAAACTCAAGGGTATATGGTGAATTTTTGGAACATTGAGGGTATATGGTGAATTTATATTATTGTAGTTTATAAAAATAATTTAAAATATTATGTTATTAAATATATTTAGTTTTCCACTTATTGACTTTACCTTAGAAGGGGTCAAAAACTAATTCCTAGATTTCCTAGGTTAAATGACATTAAGTTGCCTAACTATTATAAGGAGAGAGAAAGGAGAAAAAAAAAACAAAATAAAAAGAAGCAAAGGAAAAGAAAACAAAAGAGAACAATTGCAGTGCTTCACTGCTTCTAACTCTAAACCCACGAACAACCTTGTTTCCTTTTCTTCAAAATTTTGTTTCAACAACTCCATTGAAGCTACAAAAAAAGAATTACCACCAACACCATTAAACATCAACCGTAGTTCGTCCACCTTCACACCATTAAGCAAAGGAAAGAAAGGTTCTCCCGTGATATCCTTTGAGTTCACGAGAATAGTAGAAGATATTTTAAAGGAGGGTGTTCCCTCTTTTGTTTTGGTTTTTATAGGGATGTCGGTAAGCGGTATTCCCTGAGTTTGGAAGTATATCGAGTTAACAACGTCTCGGTATTTCATTAGTAGTTGGGGTATTTGATCAATACTTCGTCTTTAGTCTTCCTACTTGACATGGTGTCTTGATAGGGGTATGCATACTAGGGGTATTGGACATTTAGCCTCATGGGCCTAGCTAGCCCATTGTGGACATTTAGCACTTCCTACTCGATGGTTTCGAAAGTAAAGTATATAGTCACCAGTTTTATAAGTTGGTTTTGAAAGAAAGGTTTTTTTGATATGGTTTAGAGAGAAAGTAAAGAGGATTTGAATTATTGAAGGTTGTCTATTATATACAAGTTGAATGTGGTACAAGTGAAATGATTTTGTGGAATACTATGTATGTATTCTACCTGCACATTGGATAGTTCAAAGTTGTTATTGGTATGAAATCTTGCTCAGCCTTTTGGCTGATATTACATGTCTTCAATGTGCAGGGCTTGATGGTGACTAGCTTATATTAGGGTGAGAGCGTTGACTTCACCTAGATGAAGATTTATTAAAGTTAAGACTTCCGCTGTAATAGTTTAGAATTATGGTTTGTTTTAGGAATGTTTTAATTAATTACATTTTCTTTTAGTTGTAATAGTTAATAATGAATTTATGTATTAGTAGTAGTGCCTTTCGCCTTGCTGTTATTAAATGTTTAATAACCGCGGCATAACAGCTCTTGAATTGTCCATGTTTTGTACTCTAATATGTTTTCTAAAGAAAATGGAAATTCAGAGTTGTTACTTATATGAACAAGGAATAATAGGTCGTTACTACCTCTCCTATAATCAAATAAAAATCCTAACTATCCACTTAAACTAGTTAAGTAGTAAGGGTTCAATCACAAGTACTGGAGGTCTCACCAAGGCAGAATCACTAAAAGTAAGCTAAGTCAAAGAAAGAGTCGAGGTTTTGGCTAAACTATTGAAACTAGCGAGACAAAGGAGTAAAGTTAAACTTGATTAAAATCAAATAAGGAAAGGCATCACTAAAAATGGGAAAACACCACAATCACAAATCACATCCAAATACCAAGTAGGGCTATGAGGATTAACATACAAAGGGGAGATGCAAAGGAAACAAACAATCTTGAACACCTCTAATATATTTCTTAGGGAGTTTAGACTTTTAGAGTCCTAATTATAGCAACAAAACCTATATTCCAAGGTGTTCTCACCCAACTAGCTAGGCCAAGATAGGAATTGAAATAAGACCCAAGTCAATATAATTCAACAAGTAAAGCAAACCAATCAATCATTTATGAAAGTCATTCACCTGAAGGCAAGCTATTAAGGGAAAATAATAGGATCAAAAAGTGATGGAGCTCACATCAACTAAATCACCAACATCAAATCCCAAGCACAATAATCCTAAAAAACTCCACTCATGAGAAAAGGATAGGAAAAATGATTGGGCTATTCCCCAATCCTAGCTAATAAACTACTCACTATTCATTACAAGAGAATCAAGCAAATTTATAATTAAACTAGGAAAAACTAACACCCTAAACATGAAAATCTAGCAATCAATACAAATCCAAAAGACAAGAAAACCTAAGATCACGAACTTAAAGCAATAGCAAAAACTAGAGAAAAAACAAGATGAAACTAAGGAAAGATGAAATTTTTATCTAGATTAACAAGCAACTAATCATGAAGATTAAGCAATAAAGATATGAAACTAAAGCATGAAATTAATGAACTAAAATGCATAAAAATATTGAGAAAGAAAGAAAGGATTGACAAGATTACTTAGAAAATCAAAATTTCAAAGAAACTTGTCACTGTTCATTGATTCTGCATCACCAAAAGACACCTATTGAGCCAAGTTTTAACTCTGTAACACTAAAGCTAAATTAATTAGGGTTCGAAGAATCTGGATCTTTCCGAGAATAGGGTAAATTAAAGGAGTATTATACTCCCCTCCAATTACAATCACAGCAAACAAAAGAAATCCGAAAATAAGCGCAAAGAAAAATATCCCGGGTGGGCTCCATAGGGACAGGGCTGGCAAACCCACGAAACACCCTTGCGGGCTCCACAGAGCTCGGGTGGGTGCCTGTTTTGTAGCTAGCCTTGAACATGAAAATCATTACACCGGGCGGAAACACTGTAAATGTCGGACGGTACATAGAGAATGGGCTCGTGCTCTTCACCGGGCGCAAGCCCTCTTTTATGCGAAGGAGATAGGAACTTGTGCTCCTCATACGCCCGAACGGGCGTCTGGGCTCGAGCGGGTGGCACATAGCTTGGATGGACTCCTCGGCAAGGGCGGGCTTTTGCTTACCCTGGTGGCTGGTGTAGCCGTGTAGGCATATCTTTAGCTACACAGCGTGAGTGCAGATTTAACTACCTTATTGTAAGGTTATAATTTTGAAAATCAAATTGTAAAGAAATCGCCAACATGATACTTTTTTCCATTTTTTATTATTATTAGTATGGAGTACTTATCTACGCTGATTTCTTATGTGAGTGTTAAGTCCGATTTAGGCTTTCATACTCGTTTTTCTCCTTTTGAGATTATGCAAATGTTTTTTGCTAATGATTAGATGACTAGAGGTGATTTTCCTTTTGTTAATTTGATTTTGAGAGCTTTAGCTACATTTGCAAACACCTCCACGTTATTCGCAAACATTAGCAACCTTGCTATATTGCTCCAAGCCTCCAATGTCTCTTTTGATGTTCAATAAAGGATCCTTTATTGACACCTGATCTCTCTTTGGGCAGTTTACTTTATATATTTTTTGGTATCTCCATCACTACTAGAAAACTTTCTCTAAGTTGGACTCACAAATTATAATTAACAAAATTTGGCGAGAATTCGCATGGGGATACAAACATCTCTGCTATGGTGGTAAGTGGTAAGACTCAATTGATTAACTCTATACTTAGTTCCTTCTATTCTCATGTTGAAGCTATGATGTATAGCGCACACCACATGTGAGTGTCCCACATTGATTAAAGAAGAGAGATAGGTTCACTTTATAATGCAAAGGGGCTACTCCCCTTATTGCCATATGGTTTTAAGGTGGAACCTCCTTTGTGTTGTGAAGTGGACTCTCTCTCCTTGTGATGGGTGCGGCCCAGGCCCATACTTAACATGGTATCAGAGCCAGACCTACCGCTAGGATCCTGGTCCGTTATTATACTCTGGGCCAATTGAAAAAGGGACCTCACATGTGAGGGGGAGTGTTGAAGCTATGATGTATAGCGCACACCACATGTGAGTGTTCCACATTGATTAAAGAAGAGAGATGGGTTCAATTTATAATGCAAAGGGGCTACTCCCCTCATTGTCATATGGTTTTAAGGTGGAACCTCCTTTGTGTTGTGAAGTGGACTCTCTCTCCTTGTGATGAGTGCGGCCCAGGCCCATACTTAACAATCAGACATGGGCGACGAGAAGAAGGAGATTACTGCTGGAAAAGGCGAGTGGCATGTGAACCCCACTTCCCCATATTACCTCGGCTCTGGTGACCAGCCGGGGAACGTTATCACACATGTGATCTTTACCGGAGAGAACTATGTGAGTTGGGCGAGAGCCATGACTCTTTCTCTCCGTGCTAGGCGTAAGTTCGGGTTTGTGGATGGAACAATACCCAAACCCGATGACACTAATACGTTGCTTGATTGGGATACGGTCCATTCGATGATCGTATCTTGGATGTTACGAAGCATGGATCCAAAGATTGCTGCCACAATCCCGTTACATGAGAACGCTAGGGAGTTGTGGGAATATCTTGACCGTCGGTTTTGCGTGGCGAATGGACCACGAATTCAACAAATCAAGGCTGCCATTACAGACTGCAAACAAACTGACACCATGAGTGTCGATGAGTATTACACAAAGCTTGTGGGATACTACGATGAATTAGCCCGCTTGAAGCCATTACCCGCGTGCGAATGCAAGCAGTGTACTTGTGGTCTTGCATTGAAATTGTCGCAGGCACGCGACAAGGAGCTTTTCCACCAATTCCTGATTGGATTAAACACTAAGAACTATGGTGCTGTGCGTACCAATCTCCTCTCCCAGCAGCCTATGGCTGATTTAAATCGCGCTTATCAAGCGCTTATCCAAGAGGAACAATCAAGGGCAGCGACTCGCGGCAATAGCATCCATGAGAGTGTCCAAGCTTTCCATGTTAATGGTGAACGTGGGAAGGGGTGTTATGAACGCGTAGATAAGAGCAAACTTATGTGCTCTCATTGTAAACAACGGGGGGCACGAGGTAAGTTCTTGTTTCAAGATACATGGGAACCCGGCATGGTACGAGGAGCGTCTTCGTGCGCGTCAAGCTGGCCGCACCGACAGTGCTGGGCGTCCCGATGGTGCTGGGACAGTCTCGGGTGGTGCTGTAGCATCTTCGAGTGCTGGCGGTTCGAGTGTTGTAGCTTCGGGTGGAGCAGCCCGGAGTGCAGGGGGGTTAGAGCACATGCCGTGAGTGATGGTGTATTTGGTGCACAAGGTGAACGTGGTACACCTCTCTCTACTCTCACGCCAGAACAAATACAGGCTCTTATGACCCTCGTTAATTATGACCAGTCCAATACTGAACGAATGACAGGTG
This sequence comes from Beta corolliflora, assembly GCA_947648045.1. NCBI lineage: Eukaryota > Viridiplantae > Streptophyta > Magnoliopsida > Caryophyllales > Amaranthaceae > Beta > Beta corolliflora. Next base: position 118,952 of record CANSZD010002541.1, on the reverse strand, counting down.
AGCAATGTGACTTAGAATGGATTATAGACACCGGTGCGTCTCACCACATAACTGGAGCCCTCTCTTCATTGACTAATGTGCGTGAAATCACAGGATGTCCCGTTGGACTTCCCAATGGGAATTCCGTTCTTGCTACGCAGCAAGGAGATGTCCATCTCACGGATTACCTTGTATTACGTGATGTGCTTAATGTTCCTGAGTTTTATTGTAATTTGATTTCTGTGTCGCATCTGGTGTCTGATAACTCATGTATTATTCAATTCACTCCCTCTTTGTGTGCTATACAGGACCGACCTTCAGGGACTCTGATTGGAGCAGGTGAACGGCGAGGGGGCCTTTATTACTTCCGCAAGGTGGCTGTGGTGCAAGCTGTTGGAGTTGATGGAGTGAGTGAGTTCGATCTGTGGCATCAAAGGTTAGGTCACCCTTCAGAACGAGTCGTGAAACTCCTTCCTGCTATTCGTTCTAGTACTCATAGGAAGAAATTGAATAAAATTTGTGATGTTTGTCCTTTGGCAAAACAAACACGTGATAGCTTCCCTGTTAGTTCTAATAAAGCTAGTCGTTTGTTTGAGTTGATACATTGTGATTTGTGGATGATTATTTTTTGACTCTTGTGGATGATTATTGATAGGGTCCTAAAAGTGCGTATTTTTATTATCTTAAACCCTTAATTTAATATTGAGTTTTATATTTTATAAGGAGTTTTAAGTTATTTTTCTTCCGAGACATGAGTTACTACGATTTTATTTATTTGTCTGCAGGAAGATGATTTGAGCAACTAATTTGCAATTGGATTTGGGAGCCTATTTTCCCTCTCCTACTTGGGCTTATTTTGTGAGAAATTAGAAGTTCACTTGATTGGGCTTGATGGCATAATTGGACACAATACCAAAGAAATAAAATAAGAAGAGAAGGAAACAAGAGCCGTGCAAATTGAGAAGCCTACAAGTCCTAAATGGAAGTCAAAAAGAAAATGAAAAAAAGTTAGGTTTTGTACTTTTGTTATCTCATAAACCAAGAGTGGACCATGATATTTGAGGGGAGAGCAGCGTTGAATTGGAGGGCGCGAATTAGAGTGAAGATTAGAGCGACGAAGTAGAAGAAGCAGCACAACACAAAAGTAGGTAGCAAGAGCACCAGCGCCGGCGGAGATTCGAAGGACAAACAAGCGGCAATCGGACGAACAAGAGCGCAGAGCAAGGATTTCGGTCGGCTTTGTTGGTAGAATTGTAGTTTAGTTTGCTTTCATTTTCTTCTTTCGTTTCAATTGGTATGAATTTATTAATTTGGAACAGATTTTAGTCTTTTCATTAATCACTTGTTTTGTTATTTGAATTATGAATTCTTTGTTTATAATTGTTAGTTTAATTCTTAGTATGTCGGGCTAGTTAGTTTAGGGTAGGGAGATATATGGATTATTGGATTATTGAATTGTGAGAATGTCAAAGTTTTGATTTTTGATATTTAATTGTTCATGTTTATGCTTTGGTTGGATTGATACTCCGTATAATTGTTTAGAACTAGTTTGATTATACTTTAGATTGGCCATCTTTGTGTAATTTGCTAGTTTTATTGCTAGGAATTGACTTGTGATACGTAATTGTCCTTGTTATTTCCGTTTGTAGCAATTAGGTGTTTGATTAGTGACTAAAACTTGTCACAATACCTAAGATTATCAATCATTAAGTTGCACAATCCGAGCTTGTGAGATTGTGGCTTAAGTTAACTATTTCTACAGTTTTCATGCTGCTAATTAATCGAGTCTAGAGAGCTTGTTCTTGATTATTAATTAGTTAGACAATATTCCAAGAGCTTGTTTGGTTTATTTGCAATTTAGAAAGTTTAGAGTGTCTACGTGCATTCTTGAGTTAACGTCAAAGTATATGCGTGATTTAATTAGTTCAATGATCGATTAATTTTCCAATATCAATATATATCTCCCGATCCCTATTTTAGTATCTTTGATTATCTCTTTCGTAGTTTAGTTATTTAGTAGATATTTTACCTTCATCTTTATAGTAGTAATTTTTATAGTACTTGGTTAGTTCATATATTCTATAAAAAAAACAGGGGTTTTTAACTAACACAAAGAATAATAAGATAAACCCAATTCTCGTGGGATCGACCTTAGCTTACCCTACTACATTATTAGGAGGTTCGAGTTAGGTTTATTTTTGGTAGACGCGCGACAGTCGTACCAAATTTTGGCGCCGTTGCCGGGGAATTGGCGTTTTTATTTTAGTATTTTTTGTGTTTTCACTAATTTTTCTCACTAACCTTCATTACTAACTTTCCTGCTAGTTCTCGTGTTCTTTGTTTGCGAATGTTTGACAGAAACTGAAAGCACAAAAGGTTAAGAGCATTTGCAGCAAGTAACAAGGGACTTATAATTCCTCCATTCAACTTTCATCATCTCACCCGAGCTCAACAACTTGAGGAGGCGTGTCGTATTCCACTTCCTCTTAGTGAAAGTTCATCTTCCGAGGAGGAAGAAGAAGCTAAATTTGAGATGGCGCGCACTTTGAAGGAGCTAGCAGCTCCTACTTTCGATCCAAACTTGTTATGCATTGTCTATGAAGATGAGGAGACCGAGTGTGAGATCAAGCCTGGGTTGTTACGAGCATTACCTACTTTCTCGGGTTTCCGTAATACCAACTCTTTAGGTTCTGCTTATATGACTGATCCGAACAAGTTTTTGAAGGAATTTCACATAGCTTGTTCCGCAATGAAACCTGCTGGAGTTACACTTGATAAACTCAAACTGAAGGCATTTCCGTTTGCTTTATCTGATGCTGCTAGAGATTGGCTTTATGATCTACCTGCCCAATCTATCACCAATTGGGTTGAAATGCAAAAGGTATTCTTAGCAAAGTACTTCCCAACATCTTTGTCGTCCAACATTAGGAAGGATATTTGCGGAATTAGGCAAGATGACACAGAGACACTTCATGAGTATTGGGAACGCTTCAAGAAGTTATGCAACAAATGTCCCTAACCATCGATCGATGAGCAACTACTAGTTCAGGTACTTCACGGAAGGGTTAACGTACAATGATAAAAGCATGGTTGACGCGGCAAGTGGTGGATCACTAGGTGATAAGACACCAACAGAGGCAATGAAACTCTTGGGAAACATGGCTGCTAATTCTCAGTATTTTGGGTGTAGGAACCGATATTCAACTTCATCACATCAGGTAAAGGAGGAAGGTAACTCTAAGCTTGAGCAACAAGTAGCAAATCTTACATCTTTAATGGAGAAAATGATGGCTGGAAAGATAGTTGAGCAGCAAGTTCATGCTATAGGAGATGTCCATGGGCAGCCATATGGAGGCACCTCTAATTTGAGACCAGCAAGCTTCCAGCAGCAAGGATTCCACTCTCCACATGATTTTCCCTCTTTGCAGCCACCATATCAGCCCCAATACCAGTCTCGACCTCCACAACAACAATCAAGTGGTATGTCATTGGAGGAGATAGTGAAAAGTTTGGCTACTAACACTCTCCAATTTCAACAAGAAACAAGGAGTGGTTTGAAGAACCTAGAGAATCAAGTGTCTCGGTTGGTGAAACTGTTGGCAAATTGCAAACTCAAAGTTCTAACAAATTACCTAGCCAACCGAGAGAGAAACCCGAGGGAGAATGTAAGCTCAATCACATTAATTGGTGAGCAAATGTGTAGCTCACGTAGGATATTGAGGAGCAAGAGATCAAAAGTCATTCGAGAGGAAAAGCTTTCTAAGGTGAGAGAAACATTTTATTTTGATCCTAAGTATGACCGTCTTCCTTTTCCTTCGCAGTTGTTGTGCCAAGATCGGGAGCAAGAACAACTCCAAGAGCACCTTGATGTTGTCCCTACGCAACATATTTCTACACGAGATGAGAAGGTGAGTATACAAGAGAACATTTGTGATAGTGTAAAAGGTAAACTCCCTCCTAAATGCAAGGATCCGAGTTCCTTCACTATCTCTTGTAGCATAGGAAATATGAGAATTGAAAAGGCTATGTTAGATTTAGGAGCCTCGATAAATGTCATGCCATTATCCATTTTTAAGGCTCTCAATCTAGCTCCCTTGAAGAAAACTCACGTTATTATTCGCTTAGCCGATGGTTCTCATACATCTCCATCCGGAATATTGGAAGATGTTTTAGTACAAGTTGATAGTTTAGTGTTTCCGATGATTTTTACATTGTTGATATGGATAACAATAATTCTTCTCTTCATACATCAATTTTATTAGGGAGACCGTTTCTTAACACCTCCCAAACTAAGATAGATGTTCGAGCAGGGGCTCTTTCCATGGAGTTCGATGGAGAAATTGTTAACTATAATATTTTTGATTCACTGAAAAATGCAGTTGATGTTAATGTTGCTTATGCTACTAATGTGAGTGCTTGTCAAGTGCATGCATTTTGCAGGAAAAAGCCACTAGTTACTCCACTTGGGCATGTGAAGAACAATGAATTTGATGGGAAATTGGCTAACCCGATTGATGCTGGTTAAGTGAGAATGAAAGACGTCAAGCTAACGACGTTAAATGAAGCGCTCTTGGGAGGCAACCCAAGTTTCATGTTTCCATGATCCTTTTCTTCTTAATTTTATATTTTTTTTTTCCTCTTTTTCTTCCGTATTTTACTTCTATTTATAAAAAAAAAAACCAAAAATATTTTCTTTTTCTTAGGTTCTGTGAGTTTTCTTTTTCATTCTAGGATTTCTATAACTCCTCTTTAGTTTCATTCATTTTTCTTTGTTTTGTAGGAATTAGTCTTTTATTTCTTTGTTTCTTTTCCCCCCGACACCTCTGTTGTGTTTAGTGATACTCATATTGTTTTCTTTATCACGGTCAGCAACATCTTCTCTTTGCATCGATATCAACACTTCCAGTCGTCCAAGCTTGGGGGAGGGACGACATTCGATTCCGAATGGTACAGCCATGGCTATGGCAACTATATGTAAAGAGCATCGGCAACATTGCCGAAACTTGCAGCTTGTTTCATTACACAATGTGCTCGATGATCTGTAGTGACCTCATACTTCCCTGCTGCACTTCACAAAGACACAAACAACACTCTGTCATGTACTTCACAGACCAACTACACTCAGTCATGTGCTTCAAGCTTGGGGGAGAAAGGTTCGAAGTTCAACATATTCTTTAATCCGGTGAGCTCTACTCCTTTCTTTTTTCTCTTCTTTTATCTTTTTCCCACATTGAGGACAATGTGTGATCTAAGCTTGGGGGGAGGAATCATGTTTGAATTTGTGGAGAATGTGTGGTTGTGTTGAAAATATGTGTGTTGGAATATGCTGGAATTTTGGTATGGTTTTTTTTTTTTTTTTTTTTTTTGGTTGAAAACAACTATTAGTTGTTTGGTTTTTGTCTTGTTTTAGGGGAGATCTTTGCCGAAATTTTTGAAAAAATAGCTCAACTATATTCGACTTTAGTGTTTGGACTTGTGTATATGCCTTTGTATGAACTTCTAAAAGTCTTAACTCGTGAATTTTCAATCGTTTTGCTAAAGCTATTTTTGTAGTGAAGTGAAAAAGAAGAGATGATTTAGGCATTTAAGTTGTACCACCACATTGAGCCAAAAAGCCTACCAATGACATTTTCCTCTAGTGAGCCAACATTGAGCTTTATTAGCTTATTTTTCATGATAAACTCACAAAATAACTTTTTACCAGAGTAACAAGTGTTTTACCTTTCTCTAAGATTAGTAGAGCATTTGTAATTGTGAAGTGGAATGTTGTCCTGATTGAGTGGTGATGTTTATGTACTGAAAAAAAAAGTTTCATATTTTGAAGGCTCTGCGTACCAATGTTTGGGCATGGAAAAACAAAAGTGAAAAAAAAAAAAAGTTGGAAACTCTCAAATCAGAATATGAAAAAGTTTCTACAAGAAAAAAAGAGAAATTTGAACCCAAATATGTACGTGTGGTGTTTCTATCTTTTGTTTAGATAGCTCGAGTGAGTAGACTTATTGGGGTATTTTCATGCCTAGTGCCTTGGGCCAATTGGACCGGGAGTCACTAGTTGAAATCTCGTTACAAGAGCTACTTGACAAAGACAGAACATTTAGAGTCATGAAACTCAGTGAAATGGTGTATGAATTTAATAAAGTTGGTTTGTTTTTGTATTTGTTTGTGGTGCCGCTTCGCTCTACTAGTTTTAGAGTTTTTACCACCACTTTCCTAAATATTTCCCACACCTTTCTTTACCTTAGCCCCATTACATCCATAATTAAAGTCCTAATGATCTTTGAGGTTGTTTCACTACTATTTAGCAGACGTAACTTACGATTGATTCATAGAATTTGTAAGTGGCCTTAAGAGTTCACTGATTGCATATATGCTGGTTTGATGCTATTGTTGGGTGTTATGGTGTGTTTGGCTAAATCTCATCCCTTTTTCAAGAATTGAACTTTCCTTCTATTTCATGTCTTTGCTTGAGGACAAGCAAGATATTAGCTTGGGGGAATTTGATAGGGTCCTAAAAGTGCGTATTTTTATTATCTTAAACCCTTAATTTAATATTGAGTTTTATATTTTATAAGGAGTTTTAAGTTATTTTTCTTCCGAGACATGAGTTACTACGATTTTATTTATTTGTCTGCAGGAAGATGATTTGAGCAACTAATTTGCAATTGGATTTGGGAGCCTATTTTCCCTCTCCTACTTGGGCTTATTTTGTGAGAAATTAGAAGTTCACTTGATTGGGCTTGATGGCATAATTGGACACAATACCAAAGAAATAAAATAAGAAGAGAAGGAAACAAGAGCCGTGCAAATTGAGAAGCCTACAAGTCCTAAATGGAAGCCAAAAAGAAAATGAAAAAAAGTTAGGTTTTGTACTTTTGTTATCTCATAAACCAAGAGTGGACCATGATATTTGAGGGGAGAGCAGCGTTGAATTGGAGGGCAGCGAATTAGAGTGAAGATTAGAGCGACGAAGTAGAAGAAGCAGACAACACAAAAGTAGGTAGCAGTAGCACCAGCGCCAGCGAGGAGATTCGAAGGACAAGAGCGGCAATCGACGAACGAACAGAGTAGCAAGGATTTCATCGGCTTTGTTGGTAGAATTGTAGTTTAGTTTGCTTTCATTTTCTTCTTTCGTTTCAATTGGTATGAATTTATTAATTTGGAACAGATTTTAGTCTTTTCATTAATCACTTGTTTTGTTATTTGAATTATGAATTCTTTGTTTATAATTGTTAGTTTAATTCTTAGTATGTCAAGCTAGTTAGTTTAGGGTAGGGAGATATATGGATTATTGGATTATTGAATTGTGAGAATGTCAAAGTTTTGATTTTTGATATTTAATTGTTCATGTTTATGCTTTGGTTGGATTGATACTCCGTATAATTGTTTAGAACTAGTTTGATTATACTTTAGATTGGCCATCTTTGTGTAATTTGCTAGTTTTATTGCTAGGAATTGACTTGTGATACGTAATTGTCCTTGTTATTTCCGTTTGTAGCAATTAGGTGTTTGATTAGTGACTAAAACTTGTCACAATACCTAAGATTATCAATCATTAAGTTGCACAATCCGAGCTTGTGAGATTGTGGCTTAAGTTAACTATTTCTACAGTTTTCATGCTGCTAATTAATCGAGTCTAGAGAGCTTGTTCTTGATTATTAATTAGTTAGACAATATTCCAAGAGCTTGTTTGGTTTATTTGCAATTTAGAAAGTTTAGAGTGTCTACGTGCATTCTTGAGTTAACGTCAAAGTATATGCGTGATTTAATTAGTTCAATGATCGATTAATTTTCCAATATCAATATATATCTCCCGATCCCTATTTTAGTATCTTTGATTATCTCTTTCGTAGTTTAGTTATTTAGTAGATATTTTACCTTCATCTTTATAGTAGTAATTTTTATAGTACTTGGTTAGTTCATATATTCTATAAAAAAAACAGGGGTTTTTAACTAACACAAAGAATAATAAGATAAACCCAATTCTCTGTGGGATCGACCTTAGCTTACCCTACTACATTATTAGGAGGTTCGAGTTAGGTTTATTTTTGGTAGACGCGCGACAGTCGTACCAATTATTCTCGTGTTGTGTGGGTTTACCTTTTGCATAACAAAACTGAAGTTCATACCTATTTCAATTCTTTCTTTGCTATGATTGAGTGTCAATTTGAAACTACAGTTAAAACAGTGCGTAGTGATAATGGTACTGAGTTTCAATGTATGCTTCCTTTCTTTCAAAATAGCGGGCATTCTATTCCAAACTTCTTGTACTGGTACCCCTCAGCAAAATGGGCGAGTTGAGCGTAAACACCAACATATCTTAAATGTGAGTCGTGCTTTGATGTTTCAAGCCAATTTACCTGTTCATTTTTGGGGAGAATGTGTGCTTACTGCTGTTCATTTGATCAATCGTACCCCTTCGGGGGTGTTGGGGAACAAGACACCTTATGAGTTAATTTTTGGTCATGCTCCTGAATTTGATTTATTGCGTGTTTTTGGGTGTTTGTGCTTTGCCCACAATCTAAAGGCAAAGAGAGATAAATTTGCTCCTAGGAGTCGTAAGTGTGTGTTTATTGGTTATCCCACGGGAAAGAAAGGATGGAAGTTATACGACTTTGAGAGTGGTGATATTTTTGTGTCTAGGGATGTTCAATTCTTTGAACACTCATTCCCTTATGCCTCACCTACATTACCTCCAAATAATTCTGCCTCTGCTCCTGGCCTTTTTCCATCCTTACCTGATGATCCAACTGCCATCTCCAGCCCACCTACACTTCTCACTTCTACTGCCCCTGACGTGCTCAACTCAAATTCCTCTCCTTCTTCCCTCGAGCCTGGTCCAGATCCCGCGCCTACTTCCTCTACTACAGAACCCGCGTCAGGTCCAAGCTCTTTGGACCCTGCTGACCTTCCTGGCCCAACTACTTCGTCCGCTCCTATCGCTGTCTCTTCTGGCCCAAATACTTCAGCTCCTACCGCTGAACCTTCTGGCCCATCCTTGGTTGCTTCCGATGCTATTGATTCTCTTCCTTTGGGCCGCGGTTGTCGGGCTAAGCAGCCCAACATTCTCTTGCGTGATTATGTGGTTAATGCGGTGGCAGAAAGCCCCTCTCCAGGTTCACTTTCTGCTTCATGTCCCACAGGTACGACTCCTTATCCTATAGCTCACTTTGTGAATTGTGATAATTTTTCTATGCGACACCGTGCTTTTCTTGCAGCAGTTGATGAGGGGGTTGAACCCAAAACCTTTAAGGAAGCTATGGAGTATTCTGGTTGGCGAGAGGCTATGCAGAAGGAGATTAGTGCCCTTGAGGATAATGGTACTTGGGTCATGACCTCTCTTCCCCCCGGGAAGAAAGCCTTGGGGTGCAAATGGGTGTATAAAATTAAGTATAATTCTGATGGCAGCATTGAACGTCTTAAAGCTCGGTTAGTCATTCTTGGTAATCATCAGGTGGAGGGGATTGATTACAATGAGACATTCGCTCCTGTGGCGAAGATGGTCATTGTTCGCACCTTTCTTGCTGTTGCTGCTGCTCAAAATTGGGAGGTGCATCAAATGGATGTTCACAATGCTTTCCTCCATGGGGATCTTGACGAGGAAGTATATATGAAACTTCCTCCAGGTTTCAATCCTACTTCTCCCGGTCAGGTGTGTAAATTGCAAAAATCTCTTTATGGTCTTCGTCAGGCTCCTCGATGTTGGTTTGCCAAACTTGCCGCTTCTTTGCGTCGGTATGGTTTTTCTCACTCTTATTCGGATTACTCTCTTTTCACTTATAGTCATGGGGCCATTCGTTTGAATCTCCTCGTGTATGTTGATGATATCATTATTTCTGGGAATGATTCTGCTGCTCTCTCTGCTTTCAAAGCTTATCTTGGTGATTGCTTCCGCATGAAGGACCTTGGTCCTCTGAAGTACTTTCATGGTATAGAGGTTGCGCGCAGTTCTGATGGTTTTTCTTGTCTCAACGGAAATATGCTCTTGACATTATTTCCGAGACTGGTCTTTTGGGTGCTAAACCCGCTGATACTCCTTTGGAACAGAATCATACTCTGGCCCGGGCTGATGATCCTCCCTATTCTGACCCTTCTCAGTATCGTCGCCTTGTGGGGCGGCTTATTTACTTGGCTTTTACTCGTCCTGATCTGGCCTATGTTGTCCATGTACTTGCCCAGTTTATGCATCAGCCTCGTCAACAACATTGGGAGGCGGCTCTTCGTGTGGTCCGTTACCTTAAAGGGTGTCCGGGGCAAGGTATTGTTCTCTCTTCTACTTGTGATCTCCACTTGACTGCTTGGTGTGATTCTGATTGGGCCAGCTGTCCTCTAACTCGTCGTTCTGTTACCGGTTGGATGGTCTTTCTTGGCTCCTGTCCTATCTCTTGGAAAACCCGTAAACAACATACCGTCTCTCGGTCTTCTGCAGAAGCTGAATATCGTTCCATGGCTGATGTGACAGCTGAGTTAAAATGGCTCCGTGCTCTGCTTGGTAGCCTTGGTGTTCCTCACTCTGGAGCTTGCTCTCTTTTCTGTGATAGTAAATCTGCACTTTACATTGCTCAAAATCCTGTTTTCCATGAGCGAACGAAACATATTGAAGTGGATTGTCACTATATTCGTGATGCCATTCAAGCCGGTCTTGTGGCCACAGCGCATGTTTCCACTACTGAACAACTTGCGGACATTTTCACTAAAGCCCTTGGCACTCGACAGTTTCTTTATTTACTTGGCAAGTTGGGCATTTGTGATCCCCATGCTCCAACTTGAGGGGGGGTGTTGGATTGTATAATGCATATTATGTTGTATTGGGTTATTGTTAACCTTGGGCTACGGTTATTATAAGTTGTATAGGCCCATGTATTTAAATGAGCCTTTTAGGGTTGTATATATGGTTTTGACTGCCAAAGGAAGAGGAAGAGAATTAACTGAATCATTAAAACACAAACCTATCTTAGTGCCGTGACAATTCTCATAGGCAATCGCATTTATTCTTCCTAAAAATCTACTTTATTCTGCACGGAAAAAAAAGTTGATTGTGCTCGAATTCCTCTCATTGCTTAGGTTATATTCTATTTGTAGCGGCTAAAAATAGCTTTAGGTCCTTATTCGTCCAGTGGTTACAAAAGCAAAAGGGCTTAGAGTATATTCTATTGAAAAAAAGGGCTTAGAGTATACTAAATGTGCCTATATAAGCAGAGTATCATTTGTTGGCTGTTAATGCTTAGAAGGCTAAACATGCACAATGGTTCTTTTTAACCTCTATTTTAGTTTGTGGTGATCGATGTCTTGGTGTACCAAATTGTTGGAGTTAATGGTTGAGTGATATCTTTTCTCACGCCAAATTTTGCTTCAATAGAACAAAAAGTTCAATGTCCAACATTAATGGTTTTATTGTCTCCTACATTCTTTATATAGAGCTTTGTTCTTTATATATTTGTCGAAGGGTTAGAGGGAAGGAAATAGTCACCACGCCTACACGCCAGTCGGGCTCGGGCGAGTGGCGCATTCGCGGTTGTGGTTGTGGTTATATCAGCTTTGTATTTTTACCCGAAAATCAGCATTCATATCTTTGCTGGTTTCGTAACCGTTATCCTTGCTGGTATAGTGTTGTTAATGATTCTTGCCTTCATTAACTTGTCCGTTATTCCTTTTTTTGCTCCCTAATTTTCTGCCTACCGTTTTTATCTACAGTAAGTCTTTTTATAAGAGGCTACTTAGTGTTTTCTTTAGAAACAAAAAAATCTACTCTTCTCTAATAATTCTTAAACTATATTCTCTGTTCTGAGGTGTTCTCAAAATGTGACTCTGTACTACACCGGAGGAGCAGTAGTCATGTATCCCTGGAAGTTGGTTTCCAAGAGTCTGTGTGTACGTAAGGGAAGTGTTAATTCACGCCACGGCTTTCAGGTAAGTTTGTTAGAATTGCTCTACCAGTTTTAGTTCGTACATTCTAAAGTTGAAATTTGTTTTATTTCGTAAATCATGGAACTATTATATGGTCAGGTGAAATCCCAAATATGATTCCTATTGTTGTTCTTATTTTTGCTAATCCTTTTATCCCTGATATGTCTAAGTTAGACCCTTTCTAAAAATTATAAGAAGTGGTCTGATAAGATGGAGTTCTTTTTGGGTGTCGATTATTGTTTGTTTTCTGCTGTTGCGCCTGAGAACTCTATTAGAGATTTTGATTAGGATAATAAGACTTGTTGGGGATGTTGTTGCATTATATGACTACTGCTCTTTATACGATTTATAGTAAGTCGTAAAATGCCGAGGAAATTTGGGATGCTTTACAGACTAAGTATGGTACTGATGATTTTGGAACTAAGAATTATGCTTGTAATCGTTGGTTGAAAATTTCTATGACTGATGATAAACCTATTCTTGACTAATTGCATTTGTATGAACATTTGTGTGCTGATAATGTTGCTTAGGGTATGAAAAATCAGTGAAATTTCCAAGCCAACTGTCATAATTATTGAGAAGTTACCTCCATCTTAGGAAACCTATGCCTATTCCATGAAACACAAACAAAAAGACTTTACCAGTTTTAGTTCCTACAAAATCTGCACTTCACCTAGTGACCATATCTCGCATTTTTTCTTCTCATGTCATTTTAGCTTCATATGTTTGTAGAGTACTACTATTTTCAACTAGCTTCATATTACTATTAGGAATGCATCATTTGACAAAATTCGAAAATCGTTGCGATCTACAAAAACTCACACAATTTAGATAAAAAAGGTACATAGCCTGGACCGTAAAATTTGATGCCTCAAATGCTCTTGTATGTAGGCTTCTAGCTAAGTGTTCGGTCCAAAAATGAAGCACTTAAACCCTTTTGACTACATCATATGTCGGTCTGTCATATTATTTTTTTATAACGGTAAGTAGAAATAGTTTTAGGATACCCTTCTCAGGAGGGGAACTCCTAAAAATAAAGTCTGATACAAGGATGGAATGTAAAGGTGAAGAGTTACACTGATGAATTTCGAAACTAGAGTGAACTAACCGGCCAAAATTAGCTATCCAATCAACTGCTCAGTTGGCTTCGCGGTAGACATGTTGTAAGTGATATGATCTGAACTTGTGAAAAAGAGATTTGATATTGGCTATTATATTCTGAATTTGCTATGGAGCTTAGGAGAGACCTTGAATTGCGTTAATAACCAACAAATTGTATCCTTGAATGTAGATATCCTAAATATCAAATTGTAGAGCTAGGAGAAGACCTTTTTGCAGTGCAGTTGCTTCTGCAATGAGAACTATAGAATTACTGAGATTGTAAGTACATGCGTGAACTAATTGTCCCTGATGGTTGCGGATGATGAACCCCGCATCAGATGAATTTTTTGGCACTGAGCCATTAAAATTGAATTTGTAGTGCGTAGGAGGTGGTGGGGTCCAGGCCACCATAATAGTTGAAGGTGAGAGCGCGGGTTGGAGAGATGATGATGTTGGGAAAAAGGGGTACATGCGAGTTGACAAGAATCAAGCTTGTTTATAAGAGACCATCCGTTATGGAGAAATTTAACTTTATGGAGAATATGGAATCCATTGAATGTATTAGAATTAAACAGTATATCGTTTCTTTCTTTCCAGATGGTCCATAGTTGGAAAATGAATCTATTAAGATCATGTTTACTGGCTCTAAGATTAGATAGTGCTAGAAGAAGTGTTATTCCCCTTAAATGGTAGTGTAACCAATCTTTAGTATCTAGTAAGTCCCACATGGTACGAGTTAATGTATTGATTAAACAGATGGTCTAAGGATTCCTCATGAGCAACACAAAGGGGGCAAGAATTTGTTGGGATGACCTTTCTTTTATGTAAGGTACTTCTTACTGCCAGGCTATTGTGGTAGATTTTGCCACAAAAGAATTTGCAATTTAGGGGGAAGATCTAATTTTCAAATCCAATGAAATGGCCACTTTGGAGCAGTAGGATCGATGTTGTAGGGGAGCCAAGTTGCAGACTTGACTGAGAATCCGCCAGAAGACATGTAGCCTCATATAGGTGTGTGTCATTTAATTGAGTCATTGGCAAGGGGATACCTTTGACCTTATCAAGTAAATGAGGTGGCAGGAAAGACGCCAGTTTAACTATATACCACTCATGAGAAGGGAGAATGAAGTGAGATAGTGGTAAGTTAAGGTCCACTTGAAGGGGGGATTTTTGGAGTAAGTCTAAAAGATTAGAGTTAGTTAGCCAATTATCAAGCCAAAAGGAGAGATTTTGATCATCTCCAATTTTCCAACGAATGCCTTTTATAAGAATCTCGCGTTGAGCAAGAATATGTTTCCATATTTGGGAATCTTGGATCTTTGCTTTACACTCAAAGAAAGTAGAGTTGCGTAAGTTTTTTTGGCGAATGAGTTGAACCCACGGGTTGTTATGATCTGTGAGGATTTTCCATCCTAATTTAGTAAGGAAGGATTTATTTAACGGAATGGTTTTACCTAGGCCAAGACCACCATACAATTTTGGTTTGCAGATCTTCTCCCATGCAACCGTAGGGATGGCGTTTTTTGTCTTTCAATTGGGCGCCAAAAAAAGGAACGGTGCATGCTGTCTACAGATTTGACAATATCATTTGGGAGAATAGAGAAGAGCAAATATATGTCGAAAGTGCTTCGAGATTGGTTTGAATCATTGTATGATGACTTGTATTGATAAAAAAAACTCGTTTCCCAATTATTTATCCGTTGTTCCTTTTTTGAATAATGTGCTTGAAGTCAGTCTTAGTTGGATAGAAGGAGCTAAAGTAGATTCCTAAATAACGACCAAGTTTAGAGTTGGGTTGCATATTAAACCGACTAGCCAAAGATAATCTTTTTTTGATTTGTGACTTGTTTGGAGAAAATAATAAAGGACTTATGAAAATTGACTAATTGGCTTGATAATTGACAAAATTGATCAATAGTATTTATTAATGATGCACAAGCAAAGATTTGTGGCTTTATAAAGAAGTAAGTCAGTCGTTGGCAAACATTAGACATGGAATATTAGTAGAACGTGGTTTTAATTTGAATCCAATACCAGCTGATAGAAGTTGGGCGGTTAAAGCAAGTTTTTTAATGAGACTTCCATACATAAGATAAAAAGATAAGGTGATAGAGGGTCATCTTTACAACTCTAGATGTCGAAACCAAGGAGAAGGTGTACCATTTATATTGATGGAGTAGGAAACGTTGGTGACACATACTTTTACCCATTCGATCTAGGTCTCTGGAAAAACCAAAGGCGACAAGGGTTGCCCAAAGGAAGTCCCAATCAATGCAATCATAGGCTTTTTCCATATCTAATTTGAAAGTTGTCCATCCCGTTTTATTATGAGATTTATGGAAAACATTCAAGATTTCTTTGACAATAAGAATATTGTCATGAATCGATCTATCTTGAGTAAAAGCATTTTGGAAAGGACTGATGATTTTTTGGAGGATGTGACTGAGATGGGCAACCATTGTTATAAATATAGCTTTATATAAAGTATTAATTAAACTTATAGGTCGGAAATGGTTTGGGGTCTCAGGGTGGTCATCTTTGGGGATAAGCGTAATCAAAGTATGATTTAGAGCTGGGGGAGTTTTCCATGAAAGAAAAAACTTTGGATGGCAATAGTGATATCATTGCCTATAATCGGCTAATAGGCTTGAAAGAATTTTCCTCCAACGGGGATTGTATCCGGGTTAATATCATATATGGACTGTTTGATTTCTTCAATAGAAGGTTACATTGGGCTACTAAATGGTTACAGTCTTCAGCAGAAATAATTGGTGATAGAAAGGATAAGTCTAAATCTCGTGGTGCATAATGTTCTGATGAGAACCTACTTTTAAATTTTTTTGGGAAATTCTACATGGTACCACTATACTTTTGACTTCTCCATTTGGTACCCAAAATTATTTTGGATTCTACATGGTACCACTGTAGTTTGTACTAATTCTCTACCGTAGTATTCCGTTAAAAAAAAGCTAGTTGGGGGTTAAATAGGGTTAGTGTTTTGTCTCGTTGTATGTCTCGGTTTGCGTGTTTTAGTTTCGGTACCCAAAAAAAGCTCGTTTAAGATTTTTGGGGGTCATTTTAACCCTTGAGGATCAAATTTCAAGTCGAAATTGGCAAAAAAAAAATACCAAAAACACTTAGTTTTACGTGCGAGAAAAGACTAGTTGTTCTTTTCTATTGCGCAAACAGAGGCATTTTCGGTCTTTTTTCCAGTTTCGGCTTCAAAATTAACCCTTGAGACCAAAAATGCCCCCCCCCCCGAACTTTAACCGATCGATTTTCCTTGTGTGCAAACCAAAGCACGCATCACGAGGCAAGCCTGTCTCTAATTAACCCCTAACTAACCTTTTATTTAATGAAATGATAAGTTAGAGAATTAGTCCAAGGTACAGTGATACCATATAGAATCCAAAACAATTTTAGGTACCAAATGAAAAAGTCAAAAGTATTGTGGTACCATGTAGAATTTCCCAAAGAATTTATCAATATTTTGGAAATCTCATGAGGGGAGTCGACCCATTAGTTTGAATCATTTTTTAGTCTATATATGGTATTGAAAGCATTTTTCTTCTTAAATTTATTTTGAAAAAATCTTGAGTTTCTATCGCCCTAAGTAAGCCGTTTATTTCTACATTGGGTTGTTCTTTGGTGTTGGCCAAATAGATTAATTTTTCTCGTTGAAGAATTAGACAATTAATATGAGTTGGTATAATAGGGTTATAAGGTTTTTGCCATAAAACAAATTGCAGCTCCTTTATTTTATTTTCATTATGTATTAACTCGTTGTTCGTGTAGGTAATGTTGGAGCGCCCAAATTTTGAGATCATTTTTATACGAATAAGTTTTTGTTGTATGCAATAATAACGAGAACCTTGAATCTGCGTAGGCCAGTGTTTTCTTACTATGAAGTGTGACTGAGCTTCAAGGACCCCATGCATTTTGAAATCGAAAAGACGTATTATGGTTTTGAATTTGGTCCTTAGTGGATAAAAAGACAGGTGTGTGATCGGAGAATGTGAAATTGCCATACGATAAATTAGTATTAGGAAATTAAAGTCACCCATAAATGCGAAATGGGCTAAAACTTGATCCAGTTTTTCATATATTATAGTGTTATTTGTGGTATTTTTCCACGAATAGCGACTTTGAATACAAGGAATGTCACTTGCGTTACAATTTGCAATAAAATTAGGGAGACATTTTAGTTGATAAGGAAGGAGGGGGCGGCCTCCAAACTTGTCATTACACTCTAACATTTCATTAAAATCACCAATAAGAACGCAAGATAATGTTTGGTTTGACATAAATTGATAAAGATAGTGCTAGAAGGCATCTTTTTCGTGTTCCTTAGCAAGACAACAAAACCCTGCAATTAGGTATTGATTATTGGTCGTTTTGTATGTAACTTGCAACGTAGCACAATAACGTGGGTGAGAAGAGTGAGAGTGCACTATAATATTTGAATTGTTCCAAGCTATCCTTAAACCACCATAATGATTTTGCGGGTCAATAAATAACTTATTTTCGAAATGTAATGCATTTAGAATTGTCTGACTATTTTGATGACTAGTTAAAGTTTCCATAATAAAAATAATATCGGGCTTGAATTTATTTTTTAGGTAGATCAACTCAACAAGCGCATGAGGTCTTTTTACCCCCTTGTATATTCCAGCTAAGAATTCTCATTATAATCTTGATGAAAAAAGATGGGCTTACATTGGGAGCCCCAAGGCCCAACAGAGCGAGTCCAAAAGACCAACAAAAGAATGGCGTCAAACAGAGGCTTTTGGCCCATCAAACGTAAGAAATACATGTCCTAGAAAAAATTCGTTAAAGGGGATCAAAGCCCCTGTGTCAATTGCGATTGATGGTGCACTAGAGTCCAATGGGCCATATAGGCCAAAGCCAGAGGAGGGTGAAGATAAGTATAGAAAACAACCTTAGAGTTATATTGACAGCAAAGAAGAATACAGTGGAGGTGCAGGACCCCGTGAAGTATATATACTCCATATAGAGATGGGGAAGTATCAATACTTGTAATCAATGAGTAAACTGTTAGGGGATATCGAAGTCTCCCTGGTCTTAAGCGAGTGATTGAACACTCGATTCCATAGGATTCGGAGAATCCGGTCACTAAAAGTAGTCAGTATATTTAGTAAGTACATATAGTTATGATACAACTGAAAAGTAAAAAGCCGTAATGGAATCTTAAAAAAAAGGACATCAGTCACGTAGCTATGGCAAAGAAGCAAGGAGTTGAAAATCATCCTGCAACTGGAACTAGGTCTGAAAAATGTTGAGGCACAAGTATTAACACAATGTATGAGTAGGCACATGCAATGCCACCAAAGTGTGATCATTATCTTGCATAGGGGGAAGGGAGAGCTAGCCATTCTAGCCTTGTTAAGCCTCAGTTTTATTGAGGATAAGAACCCGCACATTAGAAGCAAACTGCTATAGGATGTATAAACATCGTGGTGCGTCAGCGAGTGATTGAACACTCGATTCGATTTGGCCATGCATGAAGACCATATCAATAATAATATTTATTAAATTACCGAACGAGAAAGATCCAATTGAACAGTGGACCATGCCATAGCACAGGTAGGTTGCCTGGCAGTAAAGGAAAGAGAGGGAAAATCCAGCAATCGATTCAATCTTTCACTGTTGTAATTAGAAGACCGACAATAAGAAACTTCCTCTAATTTTTCTTTTACTAAGTATCCGCAGCAAGAGCAAGAGTCATTATGGGGTGTGAAAACACCACAATTCAGTTGCAAGTGATGAAACACTCGAGTCGTAGTAGATCTTAAGACCCAGATCAAAGAGAGTTTAAATAAAAGCTGTGTAAGAAATGGAGCATAGCACGTAGGATTTGTTGGAGATAGTTGGTTAGTCAGCCAAAGGATCGGATCCTTTCTACGAGACAACCTGAAAAAACGGAGAGGAGCATTAATCAAGTGATGGAGCATCCCAATTCCTTTATTTGCGAGTGATGGAGCACTCGAGTCCAAGTGGGCGTGGAAACCCAATTCAAATACTAGATAAGAGCAAGATAACTATTAATCAAGTAGCATGAAAGATAAAGTAGAAAGGCATAAAAGTGATGGACTAGATAATGGGCAATGCTATTGATAGTTGTAATGCTAAAAGAGAGTGCATTAGTAGCGCCAAAAAGAGTGTCCAGATCTTGAAGAACAAGATCGACAATGAAATTAGAAAGTTAAGCATTCTATGGAAGAAAACGGAGTAAGAGAATAAACGAAAAATACTAATAGGTTGAGCACAATAGGTAGACCAAAACGAAAGAATAATGTGTAGAACTAGGCCCTCTTTAATAATTAAAAGAGTATGTTGAGAAATTGAACTCCAACCACATATCATTAGGATAACAGAAATCAGAATAGTGGATCCAAGGAAAACAGATATATTCATAGCCAAATGATTCAAATTAATTGATAAAATATTTGAATAACCATCGAAAGAAAAGGTAATGAAGTCTACCCAAAACCAAATAAGAGCCAAAGAAATGAGCAAATGAGCACCATAGCTAGACCATAACCAAAGAATTAATAATGAATAGAAATAGGCATACTTGAACAATTAAAAGAGTATGATAAGATATTGAGATCCAATCATACATATTTAGATTTAGAGCAATCGAAATAGTGGTCATAAAGAAGACATATAAAACCAGCGCAATATGATACCAATTAAGTGATAGAAGTTCAGATCTATCGCTAAAGAAGGCAGGAAAAGAAAATCGCAACCAAGTAAAAGCGAAAAAGGTGAAGAGAAGATTTACCTAGGAGAAACCATGGGGATGGTGGAAGATACGTTGATTGTGTCGCGCGCGAGTACTGGTAAAGCTAGGCCTAACCCCGTTATTGTAAAGTCGAGTGGCGATGGCAGGGGCGGTGGTGGTGTTTCAGCCACCCTCACGAACTATAGGATTTGACTCTTTCAGGATCGTCGGGGTAAGGATACAGCTGTGACTGATCAGTTGATTCGTATCGTGACCGGAATCAGAGGAGAGATAACGGTGGAGGATGATGGTGGACGCGGTGGTGTTGTTCGTCGTCGAAGGCAGTTTAGAGGACGGGAAGAGAGAGTTGAAACAAATTCTCTCAAGATCTGGAGCGCAAACAGTAGCATTTAGGTGGATTTGCGATGAAATAGACGACTTGAGAAGAAGTTATTCAGGCTGGAAAGAATTATAGAAGAAGGCCTTAGGGTTAGATTCATGGAGGTTCTTTGGTTTCATTGAAGGTACTTTGTGTTTTTTCTTTTTTGTTTTTCGTTTTCTCTCTCTAAAAACCCCTACCATCTTTTGGAGCATTTTTTCTCGGAGTATTTTCAAATGAATGTCCATTCGGTTTGTCATAACTCATATGGCTAGGGAAAATTGATGATTTGTACTAAAATGGTAAATTTCCTACTATGTGAATGCTACTATAGAAGTATTAAACTAGTAATGTTTGAAGCTATCAGAATCCACAACTATCTTCATTAAAAAAAAAATTAGTGCTAGTGATTTGTTATGGTTACTTTGATGAGGGGTGTAGGCTTTTGTTAACTTTTGGAGTTGAAAACACTTTTTATAATACTAAAGATACGTAACTATGTATCTCCTTCGAATCCTTTATATTCCACTTTTAAATAAAAGATCACCGCTACTTTGATTTAAAAAATGTCAAAGTTATGCATCAAACTATGTAAATTAAATAAATATTTTTGCGGGTATTTATTATGCTATTCTAATTTAATTTGGAATTAATAAGTATATTATACTAATATTTATTTCATTGACAAATTTCTTTAAAATGAAATAAGAAGTATTCAAGATCCTCCCCTTCCTGTCATATATTCACATGATTGCCTAACAAGTCATCATCATGTCACCTCTAATGAGAATGTGGTAAGAATTGAAATAAAATGTCATATAAGCTATTTGTTTATAGGAAGAAAAGTTGACAGGTTAAATTTTTTTCAACATGTGATATTGCGTATATAATATTTTCTGAAAATTGATAAAAGAACAGCTAATCACTCGTTATAACAACAACATTGAAGCAGCATATTTTTAGCCGTTAAGAATTATTTGTGTAATAGCGTGTGATTAAACTACATCCATTACAGAAAAAAGTTTAATTATATTTAGAAAACTTCATCACAAAGATGGCCTGTCATATGCTCCATTCTCTTCTGTTGACCTTTGGTTGAAGGAAAAAAAAAAACCACCTCCTAGAAAAAATCAGGAAAAAAAGAAGAAAGAAGACAAGAAAAAACCCTTCACTTGTTAATATATGAACCTTAGGAATTGGTAAAATGTCAGGAGATAATGAATTTAATGTCAAAGAAAAGAAGAAAAAGAGGGTAGCAGTTTTAGGGATATCTTCTGTAATGTTGTTAGCAATGGTTGTCGCCGTGACAGTTGGTATAAAAGGCACGGGTCACACAACCTATGAAGATGAAGAGGATGATGATGGCTTGGCGACGTCGTCGAAGGCAGTCCGATCCGTATGTCAAATTGTTGAGTATCAACGTGCCTGTGAGAGAACCCTTTGCTCACGCCCACACCACGGACCCTAAGAAGCTTGTTCAAACCACTTTCAATGCTGCAATGGAAAAGCTTGAAGGTGCCTTGGCCAATTCTAGTACCATCAAGGCAACAAAGGTAAGTATAAGATACCTTTTGAACGGTATTTATTGGTTTCAAACCCCACAAATAAGATTGGAATGCATAATATATCACTTTCACATAATTTATTTAACAAGAAGTAATCGTAGGAAAGATTACTTGACCACTTCAAAAATCACAAGCATATTGTGAATAATTTGAAAACAAAAGAGAGGGAACGTATATTGTAGATTATCAATAAACATAATAAGGACACCGTAAACCTTAGAATACATGTATGATATATGCCCTATGATAAACATAAATACATAATCACTTTTGTGCCAATTTGTTAGTACGTATATTAACATGCATGTCTTCCCATGAATGTGGCAATAATTCATAAATGGACATTATGGGTGGACTTCTGTTTTACCTCTTAGTTTTTCCAATAATTTTGGGAAACATGCATAATTCATGCATCAAACAATTTATCCTAGCCCTAGTAAAGAAGCATCTTTACCCAAAATCATGGACTTGTTCCTCATATAGAGATACATAAGCTCATAGAACGTAATGCTTTTATAAATATCGACATTGAAGGTTAATTAAGAATATCTCATGGTGGAAAGTGATTGTCTAATGGTGGTGCAAGCGCTTAGGAACAAAGCCTCTGGTTCGACTGAGTTTTTTCTTATTATTGAAGATATTCTTGCTTTAATTTCTTCTTTTATTTCTGTTTGTTGGCTTTTTGTGAAAAGAACTAGAAACAAAGTGGCTCATAGTTTAGCTCACTTCCAACCTGTGGAAGTTGGTAAACGTGTATGGGTGGATGATGTTCCGGATGATATTGTTGCGTTGGTAATTTCTGATAATATAATTTAGTCCCTTGGTGGATTTACCTCAAAAATAAAAACAAAAAAAAAAAAAAAATATCCCCCTAACTTATATTGCCTTCTAGTTGCAACACCTTTGGGGGGTCAAACTATGTAGTATATATGTTGATTATATATTTTCACTAATATACATAAAAATATATATTTGTGATAATATATCTTCCATATATTTTTCTGATATCTCATATCCTTCCAATATGCACGTTCAAAACCAGAAAATATGTTAGAATATAATTTACTTTTTGAAAACTGTTTTTTGTGACAACCCACGTAAAATAAAAATTGCTGCAAGAAATTGAATTTTACAGCAAAAATCTTGTAAAATGCTACCTTTGGCTTGGCCGTTGACCACCTTATTCGGTTATTCTCCTTTTCTTTTTCCCGTTATTTTTCTCTTCATTTTTAGCAAAATTTGCCAAACAACCATATTTTCAAATGATATATTGAATATTTTTCATTTGAAAATTTTTGGTGAAAATGGATGAAAATGAAAGGGAAAGCAAAAAAAAAAAAGTCAACATCATAAAAGTAGGTCAAGGGTTGAAATTACGGCCAAAGGTGGCTTTGTACAACATTTTTTGCTTTAATAGGTAGTTTCTTACATCATTTTCTATGTAAGGTTGATTTTCAAAACAAAAAAATGTTTTTATATGGTAGTTTTGGAATTTGGACAAGATTTCCTTCAAAATATAAAAGTTTACCATTTTTGTACGTACATAATTAAATATTTTAATTTTTTTTTTTTTTTTTTTGAGGGGAAATATTTTAAATTTTTAATAGTGAAAGTCGTGGCCTAAAACCGTGAAAAGACAAAAGTTACAACTAATGTGGAACCATAAATTGTTTTACAATTCAAGATAATTCCTTGATCTTTTGTCTAATTACTAGACAAAAGATCAAGGAATTATCGTTTGTCATAATTGATATTGCTTTAGCTTATGGTTTCTTTAAATATGAACTCTTTTAATTTGAAGCCCTTAATTTGATTTTCAAGAAGGTAGAAGACATTAACTTCATCTACCTCTATTGTACGTTGTGATTATATATGTTTTAGATTGTTTAAATATCTGCGCTTATATTGAATATGATTATGAATTAGAACATAAGTATATTATTATTCGCCTAATATATATGAATCCTATACGTTCAAATAGGATGATCGGAGGACTGCAGGAGCATTGGAAACATGTAAAGAAGTGATGGAGTATGCAAT
This sequence comes from Beta corolliflora, assembly GCA_947648045.1. Lineage (NCBI taxonomy): Eukaryota > Viridiplantae > Streptophyta > Magnoliopsida > Caryophyllales > Amaranthaceae > Beta > Beta corolliflora. Next base: position 95,239 of record CANSZD010002541.1, on the reverse strand, counting down.
TACAGATCTTAAAAGGTCAATCGACCAAATGAATCATTTTGATATGCATAAGAAGGAGGAGCATGTTGAGAACATGAGGATTTGGCTAAGTGGAGCCATGACATTCCAGGATACTTGTATCGAGGCCTTCCAAAATACCACCGGGGATGCCGGGGAAAAGATGAAGCTATTTTTGAACGCTTCACGAGAACTTACTAGTAATGGCCTAGACGTAGCAACAGAGCTCTCTACCGTTTTTAAGTCATTGGATATATCTCGCCAAATTCACAAGCACAAGCGAATGCTTCTCGAGGAACAAGGTACTTGCTTTGTTTCATTTGGACATGTAACTCATTCGGATTTTTTTTTTTATAAAGTGACTCATACGAGCTTTAATATCAATGAAGCATCTATCTATAAAGTTACCTTTAATATGGAGCATCTATCTAAAAAGTTACCTTTAATTAAAAAATTAATGAGTTTAAGTCAATCATAATCTATCTCAACGAGTAAAAATATTTTCATTCCAATAGATTGCGGAGTTAAGAGAATAGGGTTGTAACAAAGTTATTGTAGCCAATTTGTAAAATGTGAATATATATTGAGATGAATTTGACTTCTTAAATACTAAAATTTCTTTTTGTTTATTACTCAAATGTTTTCGGTCTAGATTGATAATATATGATGGTGGCAAAGTTCAAAACATTATTGCAACTAAAAGAACGGAGGAGATATATAATAGTTGGGATTTTACTTGTGTATATGGATTCGTTTAAAAAGTAATATGCTAAAATAGGTATCACTATAACCACTTTTCAGGGCAGGTTAAAAACAAAGAGGAGGTTCCACATTGGGTAGATACGAAGCAGCAAAAGCTCCTTCATGCGAGAGGAGCAAATGTGAAGGCAGATGTAGTGGTGGCTAAAGATGGGAGCGGCAAGTTTAAAACCATAACAGAGGCCTTAAAGCAAGCACCAATTATAGCTGCAAATAAGGTGGAAACAAGCACAAATAAAACATTTGTGATTTACATCAAGGAAGGTGTTTATGAGGAAGAACTTCAAGTGGAGGCAAATATGTGGTTTGTTATGTTTATTGGTGATGGACCTACTAAGACAAAAATCACTGGGAAGAAGAACTTTGCTGATGGTTTTGTCCTCTTCAAAACCGCAACTGTTTGTAAGATAATCTCATAAGCTTCTTCTTCTCCATTTCCTTTTTTTCCTTTTGTTGTTGCATGCATTTAAAATTGATAAGTTAGCTGAAATCGAGAACTTAACAATTTTTTTAATCAGCTAAAACTGATAAGATGGCTGATTGAATGAACGATTTGGTAGAACTACTAATTTAGGTAGTTGAAATTTTGTCAATAACATTATAGGAGGGAAAAACTACGATGGTAAAGATGGAGAAAAGAAAATTTTCAGAGCTTTAATTTGAGAAGTTACTCATAGTAGCATATCAATTTAAATCATTTTTTAATCCTTATAATTAAAGATAGATGCTAAATAACTCTAATGATTTCAGCACTTCAAATAATTTTGCTATTTATCATTTAAGGTAATTGAAATAAGTTATCAAATATAGCTTTAAAATTAGATAGCATACAGAAGATAAGAGCTGGCAAAATGTTTAACTCCTCCGGAACGAAAAAAAACAAAGAAAAATCTATCACTTTTTTCCTAATTAAGTGAAAACATGAACAATGGTATGTTTGGTGCTTTACAAATTTCATCTACTCCGTTAGTAATCATGTGAAGGTAGGTTTTCACCCTAAATAAAATGTAAAGGTAGGTGTTTTAATCCACTTATTAGAAGTCTGAACAAGTAAAATTTGCCTAAATCTGATAAAAACAATATTAAGTTCATCTCTCAATGGTGATCTTGTGCTTTTAACATTATCATAAATAACCCTCTACTAATCGACCTTGCTTAAAAGTGACTCTATGAATCATTTTATTGTGTATATCCGTTAAATACAAGTTAGTTGAGTTAAATTCCTAACCTTGGTTTAACCTTTCTCCTTTCCCTCCAAAAACATTTCCCCTTTTCCCCAACATCTATAAAACTCATCTCTTCTCCTTTGCCCCTGTTCACTTTCACAAATTCACCATATGAGCTTCACAAATGTCTTCACTATTATTTGCTATTGGCTGTTGCACACAAGAGATGAACGCTATCAAACTACCTACCCCTTACATCCGTCGAATCCCTTCAACGGTTCTCAAAGCACTTCAATGGACGCAACCTATCCCACCATACTCACCCAGAAACCCATCAATAGTAGCAACTAACCTCATAAAAGCACGAGGTCACCATTGAGAAATTGCAAAACCATAGGTCGCCAATGGGAATTTCCCTTTTAAATTTTTTAGAAGCCAATTTAGTTCCTACAAAGTAACTAGAGTAATAAAATATTTTCTTTCATTTATAATTTAAAAGCAATATGCCAGCACCAAACTAACCTTAACATTTTTCAAATGTATCAGACAATTGTCTAATTAGATAAATTATGTCCCCAAACCATAAAGTGTCCCTAATTAATTAATCAATGTGGGTGTTAATTTACTGACAAATACTTGGTTTATTTTTTTGAACAAATGCAGCAATATTTGGGCACAATTTTATTGCCAAGGACATTGGATTCGAGAACTCAGCTAGTGCAGAAAAGCACCAAGCAATAGCCCTCTTAGTCCAATCCGACAGGTCAGTTTTCTACAATTGCCATATAAACGGCTACCAGGACACTTTGTATGCCCACAGCTATCGACAATTTTATCGACATTGCACCATTTCGGGCACCATCGACTTCATCTTTGGTAACGCGGCTGCTGTGTTCCAAAACTGCAAGCTTGTGATTCGCAAGCCTTTAGAAGATCAAAGATGTGTTATAACCGCCCAAGCTCGACAAAATGTGAGAGAGCCAACAGGGTTCGTCCCTACAAAATTGTACCATTATGTCTGATCCATTGTACTACCCACTTCGCCTAAAGAGCAAAGCCTTCTTAGGACATCCATGGAAGAAGTTTTCTCGAACGATAGTCATGCAATCTTTCTTACCCGACTCGATAGCTCCTGAAGGGTGGAAACCATGGATGGGGACATTTGGGCAAAGAACTTGCTTTTTTAGCGAGTATGAGAATAGAGGTCCTGGTGCAACATTGCTAGGTCGAGTTAAATGGCCTGGGATTAAAAAGATTAGTCCACAACAGGCTGATGGATTTACACCTAGCAAATTTTATCAAGGTAATCATTGGATTATTCCTACTGGAGTACCTTATGAGCCTGGGATGACGCATACATAGAATTAGCTATAAGAAAGATGGTGATCAAAGCTCATGGATAGGTAGATCTAGTTTAGTAGTGTATATAATAATGTAATGATTATTGTAAATTAAAGATTTCAATTAAAAGTTTAAAACCTAAGTGTTACTAATTTCTTCTTCTTTTGGTAATAATTTGTTCGTTTTCTATCGTTATTCTAAGCATGAAGCTCTCCTAGTTCAAAAATCCTTTAGCCCTAAGTTTTCCATTAAAGAGATGTTTTCCATTAAAGAGATGTTTTCCATTAAACTCGTCAATTAAAGAGAAGTTTTTCTTTATCTCTTGATGAACAGCATTCTCGACATCAAGATATGTTTTCAAACTAGGCTTTGTCATGTGCTCATCAATTTGTAACTTGTGATTTGTTTTTTCTTTTCTTTTATTTTGTTTTTTTTTTTTTTGACACTGGTTGAAATAACGAAATAGTCTACACAATACAAGTTACAAGTAAGCAACTAAAACGAGCTTTTTAGCTCTTACATTACCGTCAACCAAAGCATAAGAACCTCGGTGACCGTGCCCTTTTTGTCACCGATACCTACCTTGGGAAAGGAATTACACTTATGGTATTTCCTTTTCTTCCGTAGCATGGATTGAGAAGCTCGAAATGGGGTTGAGACCTGGATGATAGTATACATACGAACTCGGGATGGAGTTGAGAAAACAAAGGAGGTGATTACAGCTGACTTGTGTATCACTCCAGTGGAAGAGTGTTTAATGTCACTATTCTTGACATCGACATCCATGATGAATCCTTGCTCATCAGTTCCTTCCATGTCGATCATAACCTCTTTGGTGGATCTGGCCGCTCCAATGTCATAATCCATAGGCACTGAGCTACCTACGCTCAGAAGAGTAGGGAAATTATCAGATTGTCCCAGCCTTCCCAACTTTGGTGCATCATTTTTATTCCTTGATGCATCAAATTCTTTCTTTGGAGCAATACACACAGACATCCAGGAGTATTCACTTGGTTTATGAACCATAACTTGCCTTCCTTGTATCACCTTAGAGTAAGTAGAAGAAGAAAGGTGTAGTGTATATGACTTCTTATGCTTGTTTGTAAACCCCAATTTAACTTGGTTGATGTTGTTCTTGAAAAGGTTCTCGATCTTGACTCTTCAGAAACTGCTTCAGTATTTTCTAATACTATCTTCTCATTCACCCACTCATTGTCATGTGAAATGGAACCTCCATTGCTGCCTGAGCAATGTAAATTGCCTGCCTTCCCCTTTGGGATATAGGTAGACACTAATGGAACAGTTATAAAGGCCTTCAAACTTGTGATTTGTTGTGAACTTCTAAATCATTTTAGAATTCTCAAATGCATGAAAGCAAATTCCTTAGTAGGTCATATAATCCTGCTTATCCATAGTTTAAGAGCATACCTAGCCATTGAACTTTAATGTCGGCATGAAGAGAAAGTATGATAAAATTTATTTAAAATCAAGATAGAGAAAATTTTGGTAAGAAAATAAATATGTTAGCTCTTCACCATGAACCGATTGTTGACGAGGCAAGATGTTTGATGCAGACACTTGAGGAGAAAAGAAAGCAAAAGGTAAAAATAAAAAAAAAAAAGTAAAAAAGCATGAAAATATATCGACACACATCAAAAAATTTAGGATCACATGGTGCAAATTGTCCCCTGTTGAATCAACGATTCATATGTACTGAAGTATTTCGTTATGACCACAAATTGGAGGGAAATCATTGGAAGTGAGAAAAATATGAAATTGAGATAAATTGAGTATGAGTGAGATGGAAAAAAAACTAATAAAATACTACCTCCGCTCCAAAAAGAATGCAACACTTGTAGATGGCACGGAGATTTAGGAGGGAGTTGGTTGTGGGGTATTGTATCAATATATATGTCAAATTATGGGCAGAGAATAGTTGTTTAGTGCAAGTAGTCTTGTGTATAGGTATATCTTTTTTTTCATATAATAGAAATAGAAGTGTTGCATTAACTAATTAAGAACTACTAAAAAAGACAATTGTTGCATTAATTTTGGAACGGAGAAAGTAATGGATGACTATTCGTAGGACAAAGATTGGATATGCTTTATGGTTCTAAACTAAATGGTCTAATATTGTCACATCAATATCACCGTAGAACTCATCGATCTCTCCCATTCATGGAGTTCTTAACCACTTTCTGAAAATGTCACATCCTTAACAAGTAAAATCTAAAGGCTAGGGCAAACCTTTTAGAAACGATTCCCACTAAAACGAAATGATTACTCCGTTCAGTTAGTGGTGTCAATCTGGGTCACTGGGTGGGTTTGGGTTGACCCAACCTGGGTCGGAATGATTTGGGTCAGAATAATCTGGGTGAGAGTGTGCCATGGGTCGGAACTGGGTGGGTCGAGTGGACTTGGGTCGGGTTCAACTGGGTGAGAGGGTTCTCGGAACTGGGTCGGCTGGGACTGGGTTGGCCGGTATCTGGGTTGAGTGAATTTGGGTCGGAATGGAATAAGGTGAAGTCGGCCCAAATCGGCTTTCGGAATAACTTGGGTCGGAATAAATCGGCTTTCGCAATAACTTGGGTCGGAAGAAATCGGCTTTCGGAATGACTTGGGTCGGAAGAAATCGGCTTTCGGAATGACTTAGGTCGGAAGAAATCGGCTTTCGGAATGACTTGGGTCGGAAGAAATCGATATCGGAATGACTTGGGTTGGAAGAAATCGGCTTTTGGAATGACATTGGGTCGGAAGAAATCAATATCGGAATGACTTGGGTCGAAATAAATCGGCTTTCGGAATGACTTGGGTCGGAAGAAATCGGCTTTCGGAATAACTTGGGTCGGAATAAAGCGGCTCTCGATAGGACTTGGGTCGGCTGAAGCCTCAAACCGGCGGCGTATTGACTTGGGTCGGAACAATTCGGCTCTCGGAATGGCTTGGGTCGGAATTATATATATATCAAGTTACGAAGTCGAAAGTTATAACAATTAACATGTGATATACTGTTATTGTGAATTGTGAATTTTGTGATAATGCATTGATACTTATATTACTAATTTAAAAAGTTACTAAACTAAGACTTATAATTTATATAGTTATATTATTGGCTATTGCCCATCGGGTTATTCTTATTCATGATTGCATAAGTATTCAAGTAACAACCATAAGGGCTAAGGCATAAGTCCATACCGATTATTGATTAGAGTCAATAAACTATTAAACTTAAACATTTAGTTAGTTAGTGACTTACTCACTCTCACTGAGTCACAATATAGCAACAAAAAGAGTTAGAATTAAAGAATTAGGTTGACATTAATGAAAGCATCGTAATTATAAAATTGTTCGACTTTCATCGTTCATGAAACAACTGAACAAGTAACAATGATCAACGTTAATCGAATATGAAGATGCTAACTGTGATCAAGATGATACATAATCATATCAATAGAGGATGAAACATTGAAACTATGAAAGTAGATCATAGTTAATACTTAATACCAATCATATCAGTGGAGGATCAAGATCGTTCACTAGTAGAATTTTTGCTTATTGCTGCGGTGGAATTGCTGCGGTTTTACCCATACGCAGCAATAAACCACGTCAAAAGAAAAGGTAAAATATAAAATACACCTATTGCTACGGTTCCCAGCCAAAACCGCGGCAATAGATGTCAACGGCAAAAAATTTCAAATTTGGTTGACTATTTGACCAGTTCTATTGCTGCGGTTTCCGTCCGAAACCGCAGCAATAGATTAAAATATTATTTTTTTAATAATATATAAACCTATTGCTGCGGTTCCTTAAAAAACTGCAGCAATAGACTTTATAATTTAATAAAATACGCGTGGCGTCAGGCAGTTAGGGTTCTTCAAGAACTTCCTCTCACTCAATACTTGTGGCGCCGTTTTCTCTCATCCTCTCATCTCTCCTCTCAACCTATCACTCTCCTCTCATCCTCTCCTCTCTCCTCTCTCCTCTCATCCTCTCATCTCGTCGGATCTTCAATCTCCTCGCACATCCTCTCAATCTCGCCGGATCTTCGATCAATCTCCTCGCACATCTCTCATCTTTCACATCATTTGCCTCCATCACCGTGGTCCGGCGATTCGAGGTCATCTCTAGTTCTCGCATCACCGTGGTCCGTCGTCTTCAGATCGAGCTTCCTCCTTCACCCATCACCGTGGTCCGTCGTCTTCAAATCAGCGGTGTAAGTCACGTTCTTCGCCGTCTTAAGATCGAGAAATCGTCAGATCTCAGTCGCGTTCTTCGCCGTCTTTAGATCGAGAAATCGTCATATCTCAGTCGCATTCTTCGCCGTCCTTATTTCATCCATCACCGTGCTCCGTCGTCAACAAATCGTCAGATCTCAAGAATTCTGACGCGTTTCTTCGAGTTGAATTCAGTCGCATAAGATTTGAGACGTGTTTCTTCGAGTTCTTTGGTGTTCTTGAGTATTTTATTTGACTTTTTAAGGTTTTTTATCTGATTTTTTAATTAGATTTGTTGAGTTTTGTATTTGATTTTTAATTAGGTTTGTTGAGTTGTTATTAGTGTATTTGATTTTGCTCAGTTTGTGTTAGATTTCAGTTTTAATTTTTTTGTTATAAGTTTGGGTTGAATTTCATATTTAAATTTTTTTGTTATAAGTTTGTGGTGCATTTCAATCTCTAACGTAGAAATTCAATATTTTGTTGTGTTGGAAAAGTTAAATAACACTACCTAAAGTTTATAAAATTAAAAGATGAGTATTGTAATTTATAATAAATCGTCAATCTCACCAGAAATTTGCACAAAAAAAAAATTTACCTGAACATATTGTTGCGGGTTTGCCCCACAACCGCAGCAATAGGTTGGCCTATTGTTGCGGTCAAAAACCGCAGCAATAGGTTAATTACCTATTGTTGCGCCCTTAATTGCTGCGCGGCCAAAACCACAGCAATAGGTCACTTAATGACCGCAACAATAAGCAATTATTCTACTAGTGGTTGATGTTTCGGTTGATGCAATCTAAACCTTTAATCTTGACCGTTGATGCAATAACAATAGAATCCAGCTATCCACCATTCAATCTATCCTCAGATATAACCTAAGCCGTTAGATCTAATCCAACGATTGAAAAATGTAACAACCCTGAATTTCCACATTCTTTAGAAAACATATCAGAGTACAAAGCATGGAAAATTCAAGAGCTGTTATGCCGCGGTTATTAAACATTTAATAACAGCAAGGCAAAAAGTACTACTACTAGTACATAAATTAATTATTAACTATTACAACTAAAAGAAAATGTAATTAATTAATACACTCCTATAACAAACCATAATTCTAAACTATTGCAGCGGAAGTCTTAACTTTAATAAGTCTATATCTAGGTGAAGTCAACGCTCTCACCCTAATATAAGCTAGTCACCATCAAGCCCTGCACATTGAAGACATGTAATATCAGCCAAAAGGCTGAGCAAGATTTCATACCAATAACAATTTTGAACTATCCAATGTGCAGGTGGAATACATACATAGTATTCCACAAAATCATTTCACCTGTACAACATTCAACTTGAATATAATAGACAACCTTCAATAATTCAAATCCACTTTACTTTATTTCTAAACCATTCTGTAAAACTTTCAAATATAACCTTTCGTAATCTATGAGTAGGAAGTAGTAAAAATCCAATGAGCTAGCTAGGCTCACTGGATAAGGTAAACACCAAAGCCCCTAGTATGCATACCCCTAACTCGATAACGAACCGAGAAGGAAGACAATTGGCAAGAGTATTGATCAACATACTCCCAACTACTAAATAGATTGTTGAGACACCGTTAACTCAACCTACTTTCCATACTCGAGGAATACCGCTTACCGGCAACCCCACATTTTATACGATCTTAGTAAACTTAGTAACAATGAGGAACTTCCTCCTTTTAATAATCTCAAACTTATCTCACGAGGAACTTCCTCCTTTTAATAATCTCAAACTTGTCTCACAAGGAACTTCCTCCTTTTAATATAATTCTCTTAAATAATCTCATAAATCATTTTGATATAAATATCGTCAAAACAATTAAAAGCTCCATAATAGCATCGTAAAAACGATTCCAAACTCAATATAAATCACAAATCAATATGAAATACTTTCGAAATAATCTGCATGCTTAGTATGAAATCTTACATTATTAGCAAGCCACAATCAACCAATCTCAATCACAAGTCAAAAAGGTTCCTTTACGAACCCGGAATCTACAATATAATAATATAGTATAAGTCACTAGACTATACTTCATACAGTTCATCTAAAAATAGCACAAGCTAGTTAATGAGGCTTTCACTAAACTCGGAAACAACTCAACTTGTCACAATCTAAGAAGTCACAAATTAAAGTTCATAGATTAAAGGTCAATGGAAGCAACCTTGAGCAATAAACCTGGATAGTCAAATAATAAGGATGGAGTTGACTCTAATACTAAAAGTCCATTAATAAAACATTCATAAGAAAACATTGAAACTTAAAACATTCGAAACTAACTATACTTTTTATCAGTTTCAGCAGAAACTTAAAATGGACATAACTTCCTCATTCGAACTCCAAATCAAGCGTTTCTTGAGCCTATCTTGAGTAAAATTTCGATACGAACAACTTTTATGAAATAGTATTTTTGCTAAAAATGCCCAGAAATTGCTTAAAACTGCCTTTTTCGAACTGATGGGTAATTCATACGAGATACACTATAAATTACTTTGAACACACATTCCATTAATCTCAACTAATTACTAAACACCTAAATAAACATCCTATTCATTCAATTACACACCCAAATAATTAAAATCAAAACCCCCAATTTAATTTATCTCAAGAACCCTAAATTAACAAAACCCCAATTCGAAATTAAACTAAAACTGAAATTAAAACATGGTAAAGAATCTTACTTGATTAAAGGGAAGTAATGAGAGCAAAATTACACTATAAGAGAACCCGAAAATCTCCACTTCGATCCGATTTATGACCCGAAACCCGCGAGTATAAAACTCAATTCTCTCTCTTCGAAATACCCACAAAACTAAAAAAAATATTGAATAAAGATGAACAAGATTGAAGTGATGATGGTTGATAGAGAAACTAGTAGTTTTAATGGAGTTGAAGGTTGGAGAGAAAGAAAGAAAGGAAGATGAATGATGGAGTACAAAGAGGAATGAAGAACGACGTTCTTCTTTCTTTTTCTTTCGTTCTTCTTCTCTCTCTTTTTTTCGTTCCTCTTTCTTTTTTTTTCTTTTTTTTTTTCTTTATAATAATAATATAATTGTAGTTAGGTACTTAACCTTGGGAATTTAGGAATTAACTTTTGACCCCTTTTAAGGTAAAGTCAATTAGTGAGAAGTAAAATATATTTAATAAAAGAATATTTTAGTTTATTTTTGGAAACTATAATAATATAAATAATTACTAAACAATATAAAAATACGGGGTGTTACAAAAAACTACCATCAAATCATTCTCCCATATAAAAGCTAACCATAACTTATTTAAAAGTAAAATCAATAAGTTAACTGTTAACAAGTAACAACCATAAGTAAATAGCCAAATAGCTTAACAAGTTCTTACTATATAGTAACTTGTTAACAACCATAGTCCATATGATAACTTCCCTTAGACTTATAATAACTCAGTAACTCTCTGAATTATTAATTGTTACTAAGTTCATAAATACTTATTAATATATTGATAAAGTGATAAGACATTTAATCCTAATATAAGATTATTTAATTTGATCGTTTAAGTTAAATTTATAAACTCAAATCATCTAATTGAATTGAAAAAGTTGTTATTAGATAAGATTAATGAATAAATCAATAATAATAATAATAAAATAATAATGATAATAATAATAATAATAATAATAATAATAATAATAATAATAATAATAATAATAATAATAATAATAATAGTTATACTATGCTAATTAATAACCAATAGTTATACTTAAATAATACTAATAATAACTTCAATAAAGATAATTAAAATTTTAAATTATAATAAAATAATAATAATTGACTAATTACTAAAGATTGGAAGTTACTAAACCAATACAACAACTACTAAGATTATAAGAATATAAGATTATCAATCCATGTGCTAGGTCATCAATCCGTGTGCTAGGTTATTCTATTTTTCTATTGGCTAAAGAATGATATCATGGATCATGAATAAGAACCATTGATTTGAGAAGGATTAAAATTTAACCATTAATTGTATATTGAAACATAAAAGAGGATAAAAAAAGATGAGATCTTATCTCAACCGTTGATGATTTCGATCCAACGGATGAGATTAAATTTAGAAACCCTAACATTGTTAGGTATAAAAGAAGCGTGTGTTCACCCCAACATTTCTCTTCTGCCTCCCTCGACGGCCGACCCTCCATACTCCTACGAAGATAGTAAGATCTCCTCCTCAGACCTCAGCTCCCTCTATCTCTCCTCCTCTGCTCTTCGCCATTATTTCTCCGGCGAGATTGGTTCGCCTCTCTTTGTGCCGTTGATTCGCCTCCCCCCTCATTTATGAAACCCTAACAATGATTCAGGTTCGTTTATGTTGTTCTTTCATTTTTGTTTTTGTTTTTCAATTTTTCGGTTATTTGTTTTCAATTGTTTGGGTTCGTTTATGTTTGTTCTTGCGTTTTCGTTTTTCAATTTCTTGGTTCTTTTAAGTTTTATGGTTTGTTTTTTCATTTTCGTTTACAATTTTATGACATTTCTGATTTATATGTGAACATGTGTGTGGATATATAATTTTTGTTAGAATTTACAATTTAGGGTTCGTTTTACGAGAAAGAAAATTAGATTTTTCAATTTTTGGGTTCGTTTATGTTTGTTCTTTTATTTTCGTTTTCGTTTTTCGATTTTTCGGTTCTTTTATTTAGCCTTACTATTAGGTTTTAGTTTGCTTTCACTTTTATAATTACTTTTGTGATGACTATTTTTGAACTTTGTTCAACAGTATGTAAACTGCTGCTGGTGAGTTGCTGTTGCTGTGGTTGCTGTAGACAGTCTTATGCATCTGGCGTGCTTCTGTGTCGTGCTCTTGGTGGATCTGTTATTACACTCACATGAAAATTGAGTGAACAATGAATTGTAAATGTAATTACATTTTTGTTCATGGGAAAATTGTATATTTGATAGAGTAATCAAACTCTTATCTTTGAAAGAATGTGCACATCTTGAACATCAAGTATAATTTTGTTGTGGAGTATGATATAATTATACAATTTTGTGTCTTGGTGACCTAAAAAACATATCGAAGAAATTGCATTGATTGTTCACTTCCATATTGATGTGGAAAATTAGAAACTCAAATTTGTTGTATGAATTTTTTTGCATGTTATCCAAAAATAAAAGGGAAATTCTACATGGTAGCCTTCAAGTTTAGACTTTTCTATGTGGTGGCAAGGCAAAAATAATATTATACAAAGTGACAATGTACTATGACTAATTACATTTAGTGATCTTAATCCACTTAAAATTGACTAACCCATTACTAAAACCTAATTTACTAACCTACCCTCCTAGTTAATTACCCATTTTCAAAACCCCTCCCATCTCATCAAAAGTATTCTGATCAAACTCCACTTAGTTTATTCTGATTCATTAGTTCAAAATCACAACTTTAGCTACAATAAAAAAAGCGCGGGAATTTGCATAACTCTTATCAGTTATCTTCATGGTATCTTCAAAATATGCGTCTCATATTCCCAGATAAAGAGCACATCACCTGTCCCCACACCACTCTAACATGAACATATATCTTTATTTTCATCCATGAACATCTGTCCTCACACCACTCTAACATAATTAAGTTCAGCAGCATAATTAAGGGCTCTGTCCTTCGAATTTCATCAGTACGAAATGCTGCTTGAATCTGCATAACATAATAGAAGATGAGAAAATGACAAGTTTAATAGATAAACCACACTACATGATAGGTACCACTCCCCAAAACAACCACTAAATATGATATTTAGAAAAATGGCAATAATATGGTCAGCTTAGGGTGGGTCTTCCAATTCTAGGTAAAATTTGGTTGGTCCAGACTGAGTTGGAAATCATGAATTGGTGAGAAAGTAGCATCTGCATATTGGAGCAATCAGAGGAATTTAGTTTTTCCATGTAGGCTCCGTTTGGTAGGGCGTAAAACATTTTCAGTGTAAAATGATTTTCATGGAAAACAATTTACAAAGGAAAATACAATTCCAAAATTAGTTTTCCGTTGTTTGGTTTCATGTAAGAAAAATGATGAAATGAAAGGGAAAGTAAGGAGGTAGTGAGATGAGTGTACAAGAGAGATAAGGAAAACAATTTTCCCTTCATTTTGAAAGGAAAATGGTTTTCCATCATTGGGAAAGTAATTTTACCCCAAGGGAAAATGGTTTTACACTCTTTTGCCAACCAAACAATGTAAAACTGAAAATAGAGGAAAACAGTTTTCCGGGAAAACGTTTTACGCCCTACCAAACGGAGCCGTAAAGTGGCAATGAAAATTCAGTGAAGACTGAGTAAGAATAAGGTTAAGAAGTCAGAAATCACGAATGCCAAAAAGAAAAACTTTAAACTGGGAGTAAAATAATGGAGAATGCATCAAGAACCAAAAAGTCCAGCGTCGAGCGTGAAATAGCGTCCAGCGTTCTGGGTAAAAGTCTCAAACTTTCGCCAAAATTAGAACCTTCAAACCCTCAAGAATTCGAAGAAATTGTAGAGAAAAATTATGGACAATGGAGCGAAAATTTCAGTTGCAGATATGATGAATGGAAGGAGATGTGATTGACAGGGGAAGTTGAGGAGTTAATGTGATCAAAACTCACGACTGATGGGAGGGGTTTTGAAAATGGGTAATTAACTAGGAGGGTAGGTTAGTAAATTAGGTTTTAGTAATGGGTTAGTCAATTTTAAGTGGATTAAGGTCACTAAATGTAATTAGTCATAGTATAGTGTCACTTTGTATAATATTATTTTTGCCTTGCCACCACATAGAAAAGTCTAAACTAGAGATCCCAAAATAAAAAACAGTAAATAAAACCCCAAAAAATAACCTATTTTTAGAAAGAGAAAAAATGCTTTTTTGTCAATCTTGTAATTATGTAAACTTGAAGGCTACCATGTAAAATTTCCCAAAATAAAAAACAGTAAATAAAGCCCCAAAAAATAACCTATTTTTAGAAAGAGAAAAAATGCTTTTTTTGTCAATTGTGTAATTATGTAAATATCACATAATGTACAATACTTTTCTTTTACTTAATTTAAAATCAAAAGGTGAATTTTTAATGTTTATTTGATCTTTAAACATTTTTTCAATAAACTACCACCATATGAAGTCATGGGTCAAAAGTTGAATCCTATATTTATATACTAATTAACTTACATAATATATAACAGTTTTTCAAAAAATATTATATGTTTAAAAATACGCTTCCTCTTTTGTTTTGTAATTTAAGTTATGTGAATCTTCTAATATACTATTTGTTTGGGACATATTGGTGACAAAAATATACTCCCTCTGTTTTTTTTAGATGTATCATATTGACTTTGGGCACTATTCATCCAATACACTTTGACCATTAATTGTTATTTATACATAAGAAAAAATATAGTCATGTGGGATCTTGTTTGATTCGTCACGGTATACACTTTTCAAATATATATTTTTTATAATTTTTACTTTTATACAATTAGAGATATTATCGGTCAAAGTTGTGCCTCGACAAATGTGAAAAGTCTAATGTTACATCTAAAAAAACGGAGGGAGTACTAACTAAAATGTTACACATGATATATATATATATATATATATATATATATATAGCAAAAGAAAAATTAACATATTTAAATGACTTTAGCTGGTTCAATCAAATTCTAGTTGAATTTACGGTCAGTCATAATTAAATCGGGTTGAACCGTATATTTACTAAGTCTAGTCAGGTGGTTAATATCTGGTTGGGTTACGGTCTGGTTCGAGTTTGAATGCAGGTCTGTGTAATCAGGTAAGAATATGATCTTGCCCTCTTGCGTCAGTGCCGGTAATCCCGGAGTCGAGGTTTCGGTCAAGTGCACGGGGCCTGGCCTCGAGTCGAACCAGGTTCAAGTCAGGTCAATATCAGGTTGACCCAACGATCATATCTTTTCTGACACCACTAGTTATACGTGCCAGTTAACCGAAAAGAATTGTCTCATCAAAATCCTTCCTTGTTAGATTAATGCTTACTTTTTCTTTTTCTTTTTTTTTTGATAGCTGATTAATGCTTACAACTCATAGCATGTGCTGAGAGGAAAATTATAATGAGGCAAATGGAAAATTAACACAAAACCACCCTTATATGAGGGTGTTACTTTTATTTTAAACAAGATGATTAAATCCACTCATAATTCTTCATTCACATCCACACAACCACCTACATCTTTATAACATGGTGAAGTAGGGTCAGAATGGTTTTGGGTCGGGTTGTATTGGGTCGGAATGGTTTTGGGTCGGGTTTAGTTGGGTCGGGTGGTAACTGCGTCGGTGATAACTGGGTTGGGTCACAACTGGGTCGGGTGCTAACTGGGTTGGATCACAACTAGGTTGGGTGGTAACTGGGTGGGTTTAACTGGGTCATTGGCGGGTGAAGTTGGGTGCGGGTTAGTTTTGGGTCGGAAACAGGTTGGGTCTGGGTCGTTGTTCACGGGTGCAACTGGCCACGGGTCCACCTGGGTCGACCCAGTTCAGGTTGGTTACCAATTCCACAGGTTCAACTGGACACGGGCGGACGCTGGATCGGAATGGGTCGGCTTTCCAACCGACCACTCTCGGCTCGGAACAGGTTAGGTCTGGGTCGCATACGGGTTCCCACGTGGGTCGGCGTAGTTTTTGACACCTCTACTTTCAGTCATTCACACATTAATAGTTTTAAAGTTACCCACATCAATATAAAAGGGTATTATTACATCAGTATTTATTATTTAGAGTCTAGAGATGACATAAAATAGTACATCGATTTAACTACTAACGAGCATTGATATCTTTAATGACCATGAAATAGAGAAAAAAATTGGTGAATGGCTTAATAATACAAAACTGGAGGATTCACTTTTCATATAAAAAAGTTTTCCCAATATACATTAGAAGGTAAGATAGCACGTGTTAAAAAACAAAGCCTCATATATTCATACCTACTGATTTTCCAATTAAACTTGCGGCCCGTTTGGTAGTCGTTAATAAATTGCGGTAATGGGAATGAATTTTAGGTGTATGTTACAAGGGAAGCACCCTTAAAATCTCCACGGGGAGGCAATTTCAACCCTCAAGTTTGTGTTTTTTCTCCATGGGGAAGCAAACTCATCCCTAATTTTCATTACCACTCATTACCACCAAACAAGGTGGTATTGGATGGGAATGAAAATTAAAGAAGAAAAATAGACACTATATGATAAATTAGCATTACCATGGGAATGAACAATGATTTTCTTCACAAATTTACATACAAATTCATTCTCATTACCATCATTTATAACCAACTACCAAACGGGCCGTTGATGTATTTGTCGAATAAAACCATGATATACAAGATTGCTTATTGAAACTATAAGAAATCTTTTTTTTCTTCAATAAGTAAAAGCAAAAGAAAGAAAAAAAGGATGAAAAAAAATAATAATAAAACGATTACGGTTTTTTCACCATATACCCCTGACTAATTTTTTTTTGCACCGTATACCCTTTCAACTTTCCAAATTCACCATATACCCCTCACGTTTCAAAAAATACATCAACATGCCCTTTTGACTAACGGTGTTAGACTTCCGTTAGTCATTAGGCCCTAATCCTCCCCTAACCCTAATTAACTAACCTAATTCAAACCCTAATTCTAACCCTAACCCTAATTTAATACACTAACTTGGGCCCTAACCCTAACCACTAACTTGGGCTCTAACCCTAACCACTAATTTGAGCCCTAACCCTAAACACCCCTTACCCCACCGCACCACCACCCCGTCACCACCACCCCATCACCATCACCACCACCCCCCGTCACCACCACCACCCGTCCCCTTCCCCCGCCGACCCCCCTCCCCTTCACCCGTCACCACCACCACCCCTCCCCTTAACCCACTAACCACCACCACCCCTCCCCTTAACCCACTAACCCCCTCCCCCTTCCCCTTCACCCGTCACCACCACCACCCCTCCCCTTAACCCATCGACCCCCTCCCCCCCCTTTCCCTCGTCACCACCACCACCCCTCCCCCCTCCCTTTCCCTCGTCACCACCACCACCCTCCCCCACCCCGCCGACCCCCCTCCCCTCCCCGCCCTCGCCGTGCGAACCCCCTCCCCTTCCCTGCTGCTCGAACCCTCCCCTCCCCTTCCCTCGCTGCGCGCGAACGCCGCTCCCCGCCCCTTTCCTCAGCAGTGAACCCCCCTCCCCACCACAACAACCCGGATGTGCGAAAATCGAGTCCCCCCTCCCCGCCACAAAGAACCCGGATGCGCGAAAATCGAATCCCCCCTTCATGCGTTTTTTGTTCTTCTCCTGGGGAGTTTACTAGGGAGGGGAAATTGAGCCGGGGAGATGCGAGGGGGTGGGGGAGGGGTCACGGGGAGTGGGGAGAGGGGCTTCGGGGTGGTGGGGAGGGGGGCGGGGAGGGTCACGCGGAGTGGGGAGGCGGGGCTTCGGGGGTGGGGGAATGGGGGTGGGCTTCGGGGTGGGGGGGTAAGAGGGGAGTGGGTGGGCCGGGCGGGGTAAGGGTGGGGGGAGTGGGTGGGGAGTGGGTGGGGTAAGGGGTGGAGTATTAGATTAGGGATTAGGGCTAGAGTTTGGCATAGGTTTAGGGTAGTTAATTAGGGTTAGAGGGGGATTAGGGGTTAATGACTAACGGCGTTAGCCTTCCGTTAGTAAAAAGGCGATGTTGATGTATTTTTGAAACGTGAGGGGTATATGGTGTATTTGGAAAGTTGAAAGGAGTATACGGTGCAAAAAAAAAATTAGTCGAGGGTATATGGTGAAAAAACGAAACGATTATCATATGGTATTATCTACATTTATACGCAGAAAGCAATTTTCTTTTCCAATTCTTCATTCCATACACTTATTATCGTTTTTTTAAGGTGCGTTGTACATATCATCTACTCCGATAAAATCTCATTCTATGGAATTAGAATTCTAATTCATATAACAACAAAAAAAAATGTTGAAGTAAACCGCCACAATTGCAATATAACTACAATCAATCTTATGCGACTTAGGCTTTGTTTGATTCAAGTTATCTGATCTTATCTTATCTTATGTTATCTTATCTTATCTTATATTCTAGATTATTGTATTATCTAACCTAGTTAATCCGTTTTATTCAAGTTATCTTATCTTATCTAATCTAATCTAATCTTATCTTATCTTTTTTGAAATAAGTTAAAATAAGTTGAACCAAAACGATCCTTAAATTGCTTCCATCGCTAATGATCAATTCATCCAACCAGAAGTGAAACAAAGTATGAAAAAGTCCTTTTTACAGTCCATAAAATAGATATTATTTCGTAAAAACAGATGATTCATATTACATGTCAAATTTCGGTATTCCTTCCAGTAATGAAGTTGACAATAACGCGATCTAGATGTGACTATCCATCATTAAACTTTTTCCATGCTTCCTATTCCATGCAACAGACCGTTCCAATGTTTCACATATGCATAGATTAAAATTTTACGATATTTATTTCCCATCACAGTAATATTTTTTGAAACATATCTGTGTTTTCTTCAGCAGCAGTTACAGGATCACGCGAAGCGGTTGCTCAGAAACTTATGTTTTTATTTCTGCATTCTGTAATCCTTAAAGCCTGGATCTTTGCAGCTCCAATTTGGCAATAGTACCCAAGTGAACCTCATCTGGACCATCAGCAATTCTTAGGGTTCTTGCCGTAGCCCACAGATGTGACAATACAGTGTCAGAAGATAAGCCCAGGGCGCCATGCACCTGCATGGCCATGTCAAGCACCTGCAGCGCCATGGCTGGAGCAGCCACCTGTATGGTATAACAAGAAACTACACTGTAACAGTTCTTTTGGTACAAATGGGATCCAATCTTCATGTATATCTCAGGCTACATGGTTATCTATTGCCTCCTAACCCCTCCCTCCCTTCCCCCCCCAAAAATTTCCCTTGGTGAGCAGCAATTCCACATCAAGGGATGGGGACTGGGGAGTGTGCATAGCCAACTACCTGGCGGCCACCCCAAGCTCTAATGTTATGGCATCATATCAAAACCTGATACATAAGATCTGGACCGACAATGAATAGTCTAATGCCTGAAACTGAAGATATGTCAAACATGAAACAAGCATCTCCTTCGTCCTTCCTCTACCTCCAATAAGTAAAACGCTCGGCGATGGACATGTGAAAAATCAGAGTTCAATCAAAAAAATACCTTAGCCATTGCTATGGTCCCACGAGCCTTTTTGTTTCCAAGCCGATCAAGTTGGTCAGCAGCTTCGAGAACCAGAAGCCTGGTTTTCTCTAGCTCTATGCGACACTGCAAATAGTTCGGTTAGATTACTGAAAAGATATTAACAAGCACCCATGAAGTCAATCAATATTACAGATCAAGCTCCTCAAGAAATGGAGCAGCTTCTGAGTTCTATTTACAGAAACAATTTGGCAGTGTTACCTTAGCTATATCTGAAAGGAATGAGCCTTGCTGCGCAATCAGTTTACCAAACACTTTACGTTGAAGGGCTCTTTCAGCCATCATCTGCATACCACGCTCCGCTGCTCCAACAAGTCTCATGCAATGATGCAGCCTTCCAGGTCCTAACCTACCCTGCAAGATCATTGAATGTCACGTTGTTGAGCAGAATGCTCTTCCTTTCTAGTATGAACTAAGCAAACAAATTACAAGATTACCACATGTTTAGAAAATTAAAGTAACCTGAGCAATTTCAAATCCACGTCCTTCTCCTAGTAAGATGTTCTTGGCTGGCACACGTACATTCTCAAAAGATACTTCAGCATGACCATGAGGAGCATCATCGAAGCCAAACACCATAAGTGGTCTCTTTATATGTACACCAGGAGTTTTTACATCAACAAGAATCATGGACTGTTGCTTGTGTTTTGGAGCAGTAAAATCTGTTTTACCCTGCATAACATCCCATTATCAGATTATAGACATGGCTAACTTGCTTAAGACCTAAGGTAATCATTCCTCTTACAACTCAGATAAGGGAACTAACCATCACGATGAGAAGTTTGCACCTCGGATCCATAGCCCCACTTGTCCACCACTTGGTTCCATTAATAACGTAACAATCTCCATCTCTACACAAAATTCTTACAAATTATGGACAGTGAAAAGATACGCAGCAAAAACTCAACTTAATGCCCATCACATGATGCAACAAATGATTTGAAGCGAACACCGAACTATACATGTACTCTTTCGCAAAAGCGGAGCCACCTAACCCTTTCTTTCACATGTAGCTTCCCTGACAATATATCTTCGATATGCCTGCAGATTAGTACTAGAATATTCCTATAAGTAGTTAATACTCCAAACAGCTTGAATCCCGCAAAGACAAGGTCTAGCGATCCCAAATCTAATACTTCCTCTGCTTCAAAATCAATGCAACACTTGCCTTTGGCACGGAAATTTAGAAGGCCAGGAGTGAGTTGGAAGTGGGGCATTGTGTTAACATTTATGTTAAAATAAGGACTTAAGGAGAGAGAAAAATTGTTTAGTGTAAGTGGTCCCATGTGTGGGTATATCTTTTTCTTCCATGTATAGAAGTGTTGCATTAATAAAAGAACTACTAAAAAAGGCAAGTGTTGCAATAATTTTGGAGCGGAGGAAGTATAACCTTACCTTTCAAAAGTTGCTATAGATAGAGAAGTTTGTGACCATATAGCTAGTGACGAGAATGCAAAACAAGGGAAATTTACAACACTCCAATCATCACATATACCCAAGGAATGTCGCAACAGAACATGCATCAGACTCGATAATATAAGCTGAACCGACACCATGTACCTCTACAGGAAATACCTTTCAGGATAAGACAGAACATGCGCAATTGGTCTACTATGTCCTGATCCAAGTATAGTAACAGGCCCCCAATTCACCCTGTGAGGCGCAACTAAGAAAAACTCAAACAACCTGAGATGAAAAAAATTGTCCCTTGGATGCGCTTCTTCGTGCACCTAGGTGCGGTTTCTTATACACTGGCTGCTTGACATATGAGAGGTGGAGCCGTGGAGATAAAGAGCGCCTAGGCATAGGAAAGGAAGGAGGAGAGAGGAAAAATGATAAAAGAAATTAAAATATTTAGCGCCAAATCTCAAAAAGTCCTTATTTGACCTGCTAAAGCTGTTTTTTCAGGTCACCAGACTATTTTGAAAAGGCATCCCCAATAGTTGGAAATATTTTGAAAAAAAGGAAAGCCTAGTTGGGATTTATTATAACGAATAGGCAATAGTTGGGATTACTCTTGTCAATTTTCCAAAGAAAAACCTGAACACATGAAATTAACCAAGCAAGAAACAAAAACGCAATCTAGGCTATATAGTATATACCTACCTTTTTATGGAACACTCAATATTAGTAGCATCAGAAGATGCTACTTGAGGTTCTGTCATCGCAAACCCAGAACGTATTTGGCCTTCAAGCAAGGGAATAAGCCATTCTTCTAATTGATCTTTAGTCCCATAGCGTAGTAAAACCTAAGACATCAAGTGTGTGATATCAAGATCAGCCTTCTATTTGTCAAAATCATTTGAAAGCATCTTCTCATTGATTGACAGATGCAGCAGCAAAAAACAAATGACAGTAAGAAGCATAAATTTTTTTCTGTAACCTTGTAGAACCCAAATTGCAAAATTGTGTTAGATCAAGCATTTATATGTATAACAATGTCAATTAATTTTTTAAGACTGATGAACAAAAACCACTGCAAATATCATTGAGAAGTGCAAGAAAATTAAACCCCTACAAACTAAGATTAGCATCCTCAAATTGAGAAGGTGATCATCGTCATTTCTTATTAGTGCTGGCAGCATGAGAAAATTCAACTAATCCTCAAGAACTACTTGGCTGACGTACATGAAGCATCGGTTCAAGCCAATTAAGTCCGTAGCGTCTACTGATTTCGCCATATCTCCTTTTGGGTTTTGTTTTAAGATTAGGATCTTAGTGTGATGTCCTTCCCCGTTATTCTTTCATTTCTGCCGGAACCATATCAAATCTTACAATATGCTACCAAGTTTGACAGGATCCAGTAAACAACAGGTTGATATGCTTGCAATTGACACCTCAAATAGTCAAATCAACATCAAGCAACAATTGAGAGCTTCATTTTGCCTATTCTACAAATCTTTCTGTTTTGTTCCATTTCTTACAATTTTATAATCTCCCTCAACTAAGAATGTTTCATCATTTAATTCAGAACTAGGTTCAATCACAAATTTCCATAGCTTCCCAAGAACTTGAAGTGGATTACAGTTTTTTTTTTAATGAAACGCTATCAACCCAAATCGTTTCACAAAAAAAGAAGGCAACAGAAAACTCATACTATCTGTTAAAGCCTGCTTCATGTCATAAATAAAGAAAATTGTTGTATCATCCTCATGATCAGTAACTTGTTCAGTGATTTTTCACCAGAAATCAGACCTTCCAAAAATTATGCAACAGGAAAACCAAATCAGAACCCACCTTGAAAATTAGGCCTTGAACTTTGAATACAATAATTTGACAAGCCGCAGACAACCAGCACATATAATAGAAATAATGATTTGGACCACAAGACAGACTCCAACCCAACCCAAAACTCACCCAACTTGGAACTCATCTGACAACTCGTTTGACAGGTCAATCTGAACTCCGAAGTGATTATCCATATTGAAAGACAGACAGGAATGTACTCATAGAAATTGTGACACAAGGTAACCTGTTAATTAGCTTTAATCAAATGAACTTCTGAGTTCAGCTTTAATATCTTTCAATTAAAGGAATACAAAGCAGCGAGAAGCCCAGAACCAACATTTAGTACCGTTACCCAAAAGTCTTCACTTTTTCCATATATCATTCAGAACTTCATATTTTCGTTCATCATTACCTAAGCATGGTATGTCCCAGAACAAGCAATAGCTAGGGAAGGTAACCTGTTCTTTGCTTCAGTTAACTAGGCTGCAAAAAGTTCAAAAACCAAGCATGACCCAGTGAGCACATTCCAGAATGCGACTCACAGTAAGGGAGTACTGAGTATATGGGGTAACACTGTCCACACCACTTGACAAATATTCAGAATGCCATGTCATCAGACTCAAGAAAATGTTTTGTAAACCAGCAACTTTCAACCTTGAAAAACTAATATCTGACTAACATATAACTCATGAGTAGAATCAGAATTACCATTGCATTCACAGGAACAGATAACTCTGTAGGAACTAGGAAGTATTAATGTTATCAAAAAACTGGTGTACACTTCAACTAAAATAATGGAAGGAACAAACTAAATCATGGTATTTTGGCATTCCAATTATCCGTAAACTAGTTCAACAAAGCTAAGTATGAGTTACACTTTCCAGATAAAAATGCTCTAGAAGATGTCAAGGAAGACATCTAGAGCATTATTGGTTCAAATCATGGTATGGAAAGGAAATGGAATCAAATCGAGGAGTGGAATGGTAACAAAATTTGTTATCTTTATTAGGTGTTTGGTTCAAGCTTTGGAATTGAAAAGAAAAGGAAATGGAATCAAATAGAGGAGTGGAATGGTAACAAAATTTGTTATCTTTATTAGGTGTTTGGTTCAAGCTTTGGAATTGAAAAGAAAAGGAAACCATTACCACCAACAGATGGATTATGTTACTTGAGGGGGAAGAGAGGGTAACAAATTAAGGAAATCCATTACCACAAGTAATGGTAAAGGATTAAAGAGGGGTTGAACCAAACAAGAAGAAAGGGAGTATATATTTGATTACGTTTCTTAGAGCCCAAAAATGTTGAACCAAACATGTTCTTATCTAATGTATCCTGCTTCCATCCAACCAACCTAACAAGAATCTCTCTATACGTGGGGAGCAAACCCAGCTTTCTCCCAGCTTAAGAAAGCCTCAATTGCGGGAGCAAACCCAGCCTCCAAAGAGGGCACTTTTGTTTCATATAATCCTGCTTTTAAGGAGCTAAAATAGAATAACCCGGATACAAGTAATAATTTGAACAAACTTACTTTATTTACTAAAGGGAAAGAAATCACATACATAAATACATTCATGTATTATGTATATGTAAATGTATGCAAGCATGTGTACTCAAATGCTTATATATATTAAACATGAAGCATTACCTCCATATTTCCGGTATCAGGTGCCCCGCAATTGAAAATCTGAGGGGCCCAAACAGAACGGCCCATAATTTCACAAAGATATCCATATTCAAGATTTGACAGCCCTGCTCCAAGTAATTGACCACCTCTACCCTCGAAAGAATTCTGGCTTTTTCCATTGGCAAATAATTTTTTAACTCGCATAGCACTATCAAACTGCATGAAAACAAAAAGAAGAATAACAAAACATCCTCAAGCCTTCCAAATGAATGCGAAAATTGCTTTAAGGGAAGGAAACTGCTAACAACTGACTCAACACAGACATAAAGGCTATCCTTGACAGATATAAAGGGAGTTATCCCTTCAAAAAAATCTGCGGCTTCCAATACCATCCAAGAAATTTTATGTATCTTAATGTAAAAATTGATGGATAAGATCACTTAAGTATCAATCGGCCACCAAATTTTTGTCATATGCACAACAAGGTCAACTTATAAAATCAGTTATTTGAGCTATTCCAGCCTTTTGGAGCGAATTATTGGTTTTTGCAAGCAAGTACACAAAATGCTGGAAGCTGCTTCTCAGAATTCTCTTGTAGTGATGTGAGGTAACGACTTCAAAGAAAGCCAAGGTACCATTGGATAGAAAGTGCTTGCAGAACCAGTAGGTAGCCTTTGTATAATGGCCTAGTCATCCTGGAATCAAGCTTTCATTCTTAAGATTCTATTGTTACTGGATCAAAATAAGAATAAGTTGTAGATCAAGTGGACCTGCATTTATCAGATAAAAAGACATGAATTTTGGCAAATGATTATTCCTGCAGGTATTTTTTGGATGTTGAAGATTATGAAATCTGAAAAATGCATGGTGAATGGCTTCAAGTAATCAGGACCAATAAATCTCTTTAGCTGCTACTTGGTAATGTCTTACAGAAATGTGGGCAGGTAAATTAGTTACTTGTGAAACTGCTAACGCATAACTTTGCTCAATGAAATATGACACCCTTCAGGCTTCTGGGGCGGGTTACAAACCTAAGGTGGGCAGAAAAAAGTTAGTGTCGGCATGATCCATTGTGTGTTTAATGTGGCAAGTAAAATGGATCGGTCTAGCGTCTATCTTCGGACACCAGTTTAATAGACATTGGCAGAGACTCCGACTCCGGAATCGCAAAGGTTTTCATCAAACGGATTTTGGTCAGTCTTCAAAAGTAGAGTGGTTAAACCAGAGGAGCACAAGACACAGTGCTATAGCCATGAAACAAGAATAGATCGTTCCACTAAAGAACAGACAAGTTGTAACAAATTTTGGAGTTGTTGCACTGCAAAATCCCTTAACAGAACGCAGCAATAAAAAAATACGTCCTTCTCACTGTGTCCATCATTAAGTAATGGTGACTCGTCCAGTTCAGACATGTTTAACTGTGACTTCCAGTTATTGGTTCAAAACATATACTCCCTCCGTCTCTTAAAGCATTGCACATTTCTCTTGTGCACATAGTTTTAGGAAAAGTAACATTACATTAGAGGAGAGCGGAAATAAGTGATTGAAGATGGTGGATTCTGATATGAGAAATAAGGAAAAAGTAAATTTGACAGGAGATAGACGCTAATATTATATCGAGCAGATAGTAAGTTGAGATAGTGAACCCAATAAAAAAGGAATTGGAAAATCTAACTGGGACGTACTAAAATGGAAAAATGGGTAATCCCTTAAGGGACGGAGAGATATTGATTATTCATTCACCAAGTATATACCTCACTTATATTATGATATATTATGTTGAAATAAGAGTTCTTAAACTAGTTCACAATGAATGAGAGCATGAGGGTCTAGAGAGAGAAACTCTATCTTCTCTCTAGAAAATTGTTTACTGTTCCATTGATTTGGTTCTTCAGCTTCTGCTAGAGCTATGGCGAAAGGACCAAAAAAAAGGCAATGGTGGACAAAAATTGAAAGAACCAGTTCAAATTGTGAAGAAACCTCAAACAATTGATGCGAAGAAACAGAGGAATGTGAATGAAATTGGAGATGTTGCTGCTCTTAGTTGGACTTCGGAGGAGGAGAACGATGATGAATCACTTGCATCAGCGGATTTGAATGCTTCGGAGCTCGATAGAGCCAATTTTCTTGCGGCTAGAACTCAACTTTGATAACTGGATTGCATCAATTCGAACTCCGTTGAGACAATCGACAAATCAGGTGAATCCCTCTCCTCATCCTATGCAACAATTAGTGAGTAATACTGGACATAATACTGGTAATCATGTGAACTAGAGGCAAAACCTGTTTGCTAGTATCAGAGAGGAGGGTATAGATTTGACTCAGGTGAATAATGTTGCAAGTGAGAAAGAGGTAACTGCTGAGGTTGTCATTCTGGAGGAGGATGTTAAGGAGGAGATTGAATTTTGGGATTCATCGATTGTATGCTATGTGTTAGGTATAAAGCCTACATATAGAATTGTTAATGGATTTATTCGTAGAACTTGGGGTAAGTATGGTGTTGAGAGGATTGTTATGAGTAATAATGGAGTATTTGTGGTTAGATTTCGTACTCTGGAGGGGAAGCAAAAAGCTCTGGATGCTGGACCTATTCTGTTTGATAAAAAACCAGTGATCATGAAGAGTTGGCACCCTGATTTGTATCTCTTATCAGAGACTGTTAAGGTGGTGCCAACTTGGATAAGATTGCCAGGTTTACCATTGAAGTATTGGGGACAAGCTGCTTTGAACAAAATTGCTAGTATAATTGGCAAAGCCAATTCGTACTCACAGAGCAACTGCACAAAAAGATATCATTGAATATGCAAGAGTGTTAGTGGAGGTTAATTTGGAGCAGCAATTTCCAGAGGAAATTCAGTTTGTTAATGAGAAGGGGACTAAAATGACACAGAAGGTCAGTTATGAATGTAAGTCAATTTATTGTGGGGATTGTGGTGGTATTGGCCATACATTGGAGGATTGTAGAAGAAAGAAATATGAATTGGCTCTTGCTAAGGTTAAGCCTAAGCAGATGTGGGTGGCTAAACCTAGAGCTAATCCTGTCAATCAAGCTCCAGCACCTCAATCAGTGGTACAGCTGGGGGTACAAGGAAATGTTATGAATGTGACTGAGACTAGCAAGCAGGGTGAAGAGCTGGTGAAAACACCTCAGCATTCAGTAGAGCCAACAGGAAAGAAGCAAGAAGGAGAAGCACCTCATGCTACAAATGATGTGGAAGCATCTTCAGTAGGTGCAGCAACAGGGGTGCAAGATGTGGAGAAGGAGAGGCAGGACAATGAGGTAGTGATCTTACCTCATGGATAGTATTGGCATATGAAATGTTAAAGGCCTGAATAGCCCTTTGAAGCATATTGAGGTAAAGAATTTCTTGACTCAATATAATTTAGGGTTGTTTGGGTTGCTGGAAACTAGGGTGAAGGCATGCAATTTCTATAAAGTCTTCCCTAGAGTTTGTGTTAGGTATTCTATTGTAACTAATTATCAATTTCATAGAGGTGGCAGAATATGGTTGATATGGCTTGCTAGTATGTTTGTTATCAATATTTGTGAGTCTTCCGCACAATTTATTCATTGTGAAGTCTTACATAAAGCTACTGGGAGGAGCTTTGATGTTACAGCTTGTTTATGGGTATAATGTCCCTGAGGATAGAGAGAGTTTATGGGGAGTTTGGTGGATATTAGTAGAAGAATACAGGGTGCTTGGGTTGTCATGGGAGACTTCAACAATGTCCTCAATTTGGAGGATAGAATTGGGTCTTCAGTAACCTTGGAGGAAGTGGCAAACTTCAGGCAATGTGTTAGGGATTGTAATATCTTTGATGTGAGAGCTAGTGGGCCTTTTTTCACATGGTCCAATAAACAAGAAGGGGATCATAGGGTTTTCTCTAAAATTGATAGAATTCTCAGTAATGAAGCATGGCATCAGTGTTTCAGAGCACCTAATGCTATGTTTTTACCTGAAAGCATATCTGACCATAGTCCTTGTGTTATAAAGCTTGATAGTAGTGTGGTGAGTAGAGCAAAGCCTTTTAAATATTGCAATATGTGGGGGCTTGCTGAAGATTTTCTGGCTAGAGTGCAGTCAAACTGGCAACAAGAAGTTCAGGGGGTTCCTATGTATAGACTTGTGGTGAAATTGAAAAGGTTGAAGAACCGCTTGAGGTTGCTTAATAAAGATAGATTCTCTAACATAGAGAATGAGGCTAATATGGCGTTAACTAGACTCACTGAGATTCAGATGGGGATTCAGAGTGATCCTTTGAATGTTGAGCTTCATGTGAAAGAGGAGCAAGCTATGCAAGAGTACAGTATGCTGAATAAAGCTAGATTGAGTTTTTTGAGGCAAAAAGTGAAGGGAGATTGGTTGAAGGGAGGTGATGAAAATACAGCATATTTTCATGCTTGTATTAGAAAGAGAAGAATTCACAATCAGGTCTATATAGAATCAAAAGCACTGATGGTGAGTGGCAAGAAGATTCTCACGGTATTGAAAAGGCATTTATTGAATATTATGAAAGATTGCTGGGTACAGCTGATGATAATACTTGTGCTGTGAGCACCAGGATTGTTAATGAGGGATCTTTGGTAACTTTAGAGCAGCAGCTGGCCTTATGTGCTCAGTTCACAGGAGAAGATGTTAAAAGAGCTGTGTTTGAAATTCCTGATAACAAGGCAGCAGCCCTGATGGCTATTCAAGTGGTTTTTTTAAGAAGGCTTGGCCTTGTATTGGGGAGGAGGTGATTGAGGATGTGTTAGATTTTTTCCATACTGGAAAAGTCTTGAAACAGATCAATTGTACCACACTTTGCTTAATCCCCAAGTGTGAGCAACCTGAAAATGTTACACAATTTAGACCCATTGCTTGTTGCAATGTGATCTATAAAGTGATCTCTAAGCTGCTTTGCTCAAGATTGAAGAGTGTTTTGCCAGGTATTGTGGATCAAGTGTAGAGTGCTTTTATTGAAAAAAGAATGATTATGCATAATATTCTTATATGCCAAGATATGTTTAAGCAGTATAGAAGTAAAAGCCTTCCTGCCAGATGTACTATGAAGATAGATCTGAGAAAAGCCTATGATTCAGTTCATTGGCATTTTATTGAAGATTTGCTGCACAAATTAAACTTTCCTAGTCAATTCATAAAATGGATTATGAAATGTATAGCCACCCCATCTTTTTCATTAAGCATTAATGGCAATGTGTGTGGTTTCTTTCAGGGAAAGAAGGGTCTCAGACAGGGAGACCCAATTTCTCCTCTTCTGTTTGTGTTGGTGATGGAGTATTTCACTCGAATACTTAAGATGATGAGCAGAAAAGCTGGATTCTCCTTTCATCACAGATGTGCTGATGTGAGGCTTACTCACTTAGTATTTGCTGACGATTTAATGCTTTTTTTGCAAAGGGGATGTTAACTCTGTTGTCTTGATGGTAAGAGCTTTGAAGGCATTTTCTCAAGCTTCAGGGCTCCATGCTAATACAGACAAGACAGATGTGTACTTTGGCAATGTTAAAGAAGATATACAGCAGAGAGTGTTACAAGTTACAGGGTTTACAAAAGGCACTTTCCCCTTTAGGTACTTAGGTGTACCAATTTCTGCTAGAAGATTGACAATAGCAGATTGTGACATTTTAATTGATAAGATTGTTAAGAGAATTTTGTGCTGGTCTTCTAGACATTTGTCATATGTAGCTAGGAGTGTTCTTGTGCAAGCTGTGCTGATGAGCATTCATACTTATTGGGCTCAAGTTTTCTTGATGCCTAAAAGTGTCCTGGAGAAAATTATGCAAATTTGTAGATCTTTTCTCTGGGAGGGGAAATCACAATTACACAAACATCCCACTGTGGCTTGGGAGTGGGTGTGTAGATCAAAGAAAGCAGGGGGTCTAGGAGTGAGGGATTGTTTGAAATGGAACACAGCAGCTATTGGCAAGTTGGTGTGGCAAATAGCTCAAAAAGAGGATGTCACGAGGATCAAATGGGTGCATAGTGTTTATATCAAGGATACCAACTGGTGGGACTATGAAGCAGCAAGGACTGACAGTTGGAGTTGAAAAATGCTGTGTAAAGTGAAGAATCAGTTTAAGCCAGCATACAATCAGAATCAGTGGTTAGATGGCACTAAGAACTATTCAATCAAGGAAGGTTATGGGTGGTTAGTTGGCAATCATGAAAAAGTCAATTGGCATTATTGGGTTTGGAATACAATAAATATTCCAAAACATGCCTTTATATCCTGGTTAGCAGCTTTGGGGGAAGTTAAGAACTCGTGAGAAATTGCAGCAAGCAGGTATTTGTGCTGATGCTAGTTATTGTGCTCTCAAGGGGATGATTCTTGTGTACACTTGTTTTTTAAGTGTCCATTCAGTGAGCAAATATGTAGAGGCATCATGAATTGGCTGGGTATTTCTTTTAGACCTCAGGAAAGTCTTTACACCAATTGGAGAAAGTGGGGCAGGAAATTCAGGTCCAAGAAGCAGCAGCAGATTAGTTATGCAACTTTGGCGGCTACTGTCTACTATATATGGAAGGCAAGGAATCATTCTCTGTGGCAGGGAGCTGTGTTTAGGCCTGCAATGATTATTAAACAAATCAAAGCTGATGTCTGTATTAGAGTGAGAAGTAAAGTGATAGAAAGTTGGAGAAGCAGTGATAGGGAGTGGTTTAGTTCTTTATGTAACGTTGCTTGACTTGTGTTTGTTTGCTTTTGTTTGCTGTTCGTTTTTTTGTTGGTTGTTGTGGTGTTTGTAGAGGTGGTTGTTTTCCTGCTCTGTGTTTGAGCAGTGGTAGGTTGTAATTGGAGGCTTTTTATTGCTTTTGGTAATATTACTTACATTTTACCAAAGAAAAAATGAATTCTTAAACTAAACAATGAAAACGAGGTTTAACTACATAAATATAGATTTTCAGGAAAAATTTACACAGCGTTGACAGGGATCTTTCCATTCATCTGTTACAAGCCGCTTCCGCGACAACGCAACCATTCCTGTGAACACGAGAGTGCTTCCATGATTTGGTTCCTCACTGTAGCTGGTTTTGAGCGTTTCTAAAGCTGTGCTTAGCACTAGTAGTATAGGTGGTTGGCACAAAACAAAAGCTTGTATTTCTAATGCAAGGCTTCTCAGTGAGAGCTAAAATTAATGAGGTATTTTTGAGCCAGGTCTTCGAGTGCTCAGAACATGGCTGCTTATATTAGGTGGACTTGCAGGTAGTGCATCCTTAATCGGTATTTTTTGTGTTTTCCTCACACGGCAACTGAAAAACTTTCTGTTTCTAAGTTAGCTCCTTATTTGGCATACTTCAAGGGCACAAATGTTGTTCTAGTAAGTGGATCTTAAGTAAAATTGACGCAGATTCCACTGATATCCTATGACTAGGGATTTCCCATTCCATAGTAATAAATACTTCTAAAATATTTTATTAATCACCAACAAGAACACTACATAAATGAATAATATGATAATCACTGGAGTAAGAAGCGCCACAGCAGGAAGATAAGAATAAGAGAAGAGCCACGATACATACAGGTATAAATAAATTCCATAAACCTTCTCTCTTTGCCAGCTCCTTTAATTTCTGTTCCACAGGGTGAACACTCCACCGGGAGGGAGACAGAGCAAGTCTATAGAACTCGGTCTCCATGGAGTATATATGATTCTCCATAAATTTGATCAGTTTGTTCCTGAGTCCCATAACCCTTCCACTAGGAACATATTTACCTTCTTCCTTCACAAAATCTGGAATTTCATGTTGATTTCTGTACTCTTGATTATGATATTGAGAGCACCAGCCTATATATTTGTAACAATTGTTAGATTCTTTTTTTCCAAAACAAAAAAAGACAGCGCCAGCCGCCAATTACACTCCCTCACCAAGTCACCATGACCCTCAAAACAAATAATGGCATCAAAAAAGATTCCACTTTCTATAACAGTGACAAATTAGGCACAACCCACACATCGGAGGAAAGAGAAATCACTCCACCGGGCTAAATATTAGGCGCTTGCCTACAGGCTTGAAGGCGATGTTGCAAGCAAGATAACAATTAAGACATTTAATCATCCTCAACTAGCAAACGGGTACAGGTAGTAATTGCAAATAAAAAATGTCAGGAATAGGCAATAACTGCAAGGATATATACCAGATGGGGGCCTCTCTGGAAGGACGGAAGTTTTAGCAATAAATGACCATGCATAGTCTATGAGAACGTTAGCTTTTGTTCCAGCATTGATGGCCCGGTCCCCGCCTGAAGCATTACCCTGTAATTAGGTGAAACAATATTTTAACCATCACTGTGACTCGCAGCAGTAAAGCTGCTCAGTACTCTTTTAAGTAAATTTGAGAGTTGGACGCAAAATCTCTACCATAATCCATCTGCTATAGACGCCTGTGTAGATAGCTGCCGCACGAAACAAAGAGAAAGTAACATAGAACTTCCAGTGAGCAGCAGGCCAAGGTTTTCCCTACAATTAAAAGATTACACTATTACTGCAGTATAAATTTCACCAGAATCTACATGAACCATGAAAACACTTCCAGCTAAAAAGAGATAAAACCCTTATTTATACAGTCTACGCCTTCTCATCCTTCTCCCCTCCAAAAGTCTTTTCACATTGATATATTATAATATATATTCCATTTTCCACCTGAGATCCCTTCACTTGACCCCACAAGGAGTTATTACAACAGGATTTGCATCCCCACAGTTTCAGGAGGTTCCTATCAAATGCGAGAGTTCAATTTGAAAGACCTGATGCCTGTAGGCCTTGTTTTTTTAACCTTAAAATATAGTCCCTCTGTCTCAACTTACTTGCAACATTTGCTTTATACACAGCTTTTAGGAAAAAAAAAAGTTAAAGAGAAAAAAGTGGGGGAGTTGATATGGGGACTGTTTGGGATTAGTTTTGCCCATTTATTTTAGTAGTCACATGGTGGTCCATCAGTGGAGCACCATGGAAAGAGTGGACCAATGATGTCAAAGAAGCCCAAATTGATGACATAAAAGTTGTGAAATCACATGCATGAAAAATAGACCAAGTCCAAGATTTCACCAACCACCTTGTCCATAAAATCAGGAAGTTGTTATTCTCCTCAACAACCTCAATCAATCAAGTGCGACAAGTGACTAGAATGTCAGTCTTTGTTAGCAAGCATCCCCTTAGAAAAGGAGGGAATATCTCACTAACAAGAACTTCAATGGCTAATTTAGGATGCCTATAAAAGGAAGATGTGATGCATTGTAAATGCATTCATTCTCTCCCTGCAAATACCTTCTATCTATGTATTCAATTATTCTCCCATCTCTTTCACTTTTTAGACATATCGAAATCGTTTCAAGACTCCCAACGAGTCATCGGCTGGTTCCTCATTTTCAAGTCGTTGGTCCAACTTAGTCCGCCAACTTATATTACTAATAGCAAAGTTATGAAAGTAGCCCATATTCTCAATTCTATTTATTCATTTATCCTATGCATGACTAGTCTATCTAACACGTTCCAATTAATTGTTGACCCTCACTTTAGGGTAAAAGTACAAAGAAATAGCTTACTATGAAGATATATATGATACTAAACTAGGACATCTAAAAACAGAAAATGCTAAGTGATTTGAGATAGGGAGAGTAAGTTTTAAGTAAAGTAAGCTCAAATAAGAGCCAATAAGCATATATAAGTTCAGATAAAAGCAACCAAATTTATTCACAACTGAAAATAAATTTGGATACGTTCGGGAACAACACAAAAGGGCCAATAAGTTCTTGTAAGTGCCAAGAGTTTATATAAGTTTAGATAAGGAAATTTCTGATGAAAATAACGAAGCCTAACTGGGTTTCATCTCCAAAACATGGTTTAGTTAAATTTCTAAATAGAGCAGGCTCTGGTTCTGAAAATTACAGCATAAATTTGGATGGGTGTCATAATAATCATCTAAGTAACATTGTCTACAAAGTTCAATTCTATGGCTGCAATTAGACCTGTCCAAAAATGACTCCGACTCAAGAACCTGACCCGACCTGATTTTTTGGGTTTCGATGAGATTTATCAACCCAAAATCCGAAATGACTCAAACCTAAGGAACTTGGAAATTTTGGGTTAGCGTTAGGGTTGAACCCACCCAATTGACCCGAAATTCTAATAAAATTTTAGAAAACAATATTTTAAAAATGT
Source organism: Beta corolliflora (assembly GCA_947648045.1). Classification (NCBI taxonomy): domain Eukaryota; kingdom Viridiplantae; phylum Streptophyta; class Magnoliopsida; order Caryophyllales; family Amaranthaceae; genus Beta; species Beta corolliflora. The sequence continues at coordinate 60,474 of CANSZD010002541.1, read as the reverse complement.
AAAATATAATATTTAAATAATATGACTAATAAATAATTATATATTTACATGAAGAAAAAAATTTACTTTCACATCAACTTCGATATCTTTGATTTGTTATGATAGAATATCGTTTATAGTACCATTATTGATCTAAATTTTACCAATTTTAATGATTTAAATCATATATATGTTACTATTATGATTGTTACATCATACCAAAGATGAATTAATAGTTTTACTAATGAAAAATACTTATTTTTTATGTAAAATAGAAAAATAAAAAAGCGTCATTGACCCGTATTTGGACCCTAACCTGACCCGCAACCCAAATTTGACCTGACGTGTATTTACAAAACTTAAACCAGCCCGCTCGACCCGTTGGACCAGTCTACTTGTGATGTATTAAATCTCGGCCACATCACCGCATGGATTGTAAAGTTTTTGAGCTTATCGTGACTGAGATATTAAGCTGCAACACCCCCAAACCATCCGCATTCCCCCCTGAAAGTGATTCCGCTACCATTACCGTGATTGCGACCAAATCCGAGATTTAAAACCATGATGTCTACTATCAAGATGATAATGTATCCATAAAAACTCCTTGCCTTAGACGTTCCAAATTGTGATGCTTACAAAGCATTATCATGTAAATATTACAACAAAACACAAAGCAGCTTGCAGAAATGCACAACTCTGCTTGAGTATCTGCGTGTATAAACATGCTTGTATGCACTTACATGCGAGAACATATTAAGTTAATATAAGTGCAATCTATGATAGAAATATAGTGATGCATGTGTAAGATTTTGCGAATGATCCTAAGCTATGCATTTACATGGCTGAATTAGCATTTAGGTGATTGACATGATTCTTAAGAGAAAAAAAAAAAAAACTGGTTCTTCTGCTTGAGAACTCAGCTGGAAAAGGCTGACAAAACACTGAAGAAGGAATATCAACAACTAAACAATAATAAGCATCCAAAATGATAGTCTAAGTGAAGTATCAAACTGCATATCTTACAGTTCCAGAGCAGTACTCTGCTACATATTCAGCCATTGACGGAATCCCCTCTGGTATTCCAGTTTCATCCCATCCTTTGTCCTGACCTATCTTATCAATAGCAGAATCTACGATGTAAGGCTGCACATTAAATGTCACTCATCAACTTCTAGAAGATCCAAAACCATTAATGGAATAAAAAACTAAACAATGATATGATAACGGAAAATCGCAAACTATACAGAACAGAAAGGCTAGTAAATCCTGATTGAAATATGAAAGAGAAATCAGCTCTACCGGAAAAAATGATACATATATGATAAAATAACAAATTAATCACTCTCTCCGTATCAAAATATATTACTCATTGGCTTTAGGCACCAAGTTTCAGGAGAAAGTATAAGCCATAAGGTGGGTAATTTGAAAGATATTATACTGAGGTAAGAGAAAGAAAGTTAGATATAATTAAAGAGTAAAAAATTTATATGGACCTGGTCCACACTATATTTAGTGTAGACCTAAAAAGGGATGCTAAAAAAGGTAACTATGTGAGGAAAAAAGTTACTATATTATAAAGTGTAACTTTTATTATAATAAACTAATGTAAAAAAGGGTGTGATTGTATGAAAAAAATTGTCACTAGGTTAGATAATGGTAGATTAGTGTAACTCTGGATTGTAAAAGGTGACTATATGAAAAAAAGGTTCACTATCATGAGTGGCTTTAGTCCATGCTGATATTAGTTTGCACCAAGTCCACGGAAGTGGGTAACTTTATATTAAGAAAAGAGGGGAAATTAGATGTGATGGAGGAGAGTGGATAATTATATTCGAGATGTGGTCCCAAACTCCCAACCCAAAAAAAGGAAATAGGTTAAGTATTTCGAGACATTTCAAAATGGCAAATGGGTAATGTATTTTGTTTGGCATTTTGAGACAGAGGTAGTAGGACTATAATTTATAATGGTAGCTAAAAAGAAACAGGAACAATTAATCTTGCATACCAAACAGTTGTAAGCAACATCACACATTTGGTTTCCAAGAGTAGACAATTCCCAGTCCAGAATTCCAATCACTCTATCCTGCAACATTCAAAAGATCCTCAAGTTTATTAAGATACAAGGTAGAAGAGACTGTAATTTACAATGATAGCAACAAACAATAAAATGATGCTTTCACACTGTTCTGCACAGATTGTAAGTACAAACATGACACTCTATCAACGACCAGTTGTTTCACAAACTAAGGAAAGAGAATTTTACAGCCCCAAACCTCAATTGGATGGAAGACAAGATTATCAATCCGAAAGTCGCCATGAACTAGACCAGAAGCAGATCCAGATGAATCTTCCAAAGGTAAATTATCGTGCAACCAGCTGATTAGCTCCAGCATTTTAGGATTTCTTTCTGGCTTACCCCCTGCAGTCGATGCCATATATTGCTTTCCCCATCTTTCTACCTGGTTAACACCATTTTTATTAGAAAATTCTTCATCCACATTAAGCTGTATCAAAGATGCGAAGAGAAACTTTGGAAAAGAATTTCTATGACAAGCATAGAATTAAATTTGCAGCAGAAACTATTTGGACTTAGAGAAAAATGGCAACTTTTAAAAGTTTGGTAATTGTCATTATCTTGTCTTCTATTCATGCAGTAGATATACTCAACAAAAACAATAGCCTTAAACGAGTGAACGTCATGAGATGCCTGTTGTAGCACAAGTTGCTTCAACAGCTAGACAATATACCATCTTGACTTGTATGCACCTCTTAACTTCGAAGCATAAGTTGTAATTTTGGAAATGTACAATATTAAGTATCCGCAATGCCAGAAGTAACTAAGAAGTGTGTTCTTAAAACATGATAAACTGATATTTAAGTTTAAACTCCCTCCATACTCTAACAGATCGAGAAGAAAAGGGTAATATCATCTATTCTGATGTCTCCATTTTTCTTTCTTTCTTTCTTTTCTTTTAACCACTTTCACTTAGAATTATGGCATATTAGATGCACTAATTTTATTAATATAGAATGTGATAAGTTGTATAGGGTATTCAAACCTAAAGAACTGACAGCTACTAAAGCGCATAGGCCGTAGTATCGATTGAATGAAGGATGCCAGATTACTGATCAAGAGCTAAAGGGGGTGACATTGAAGACTCTGCACAAGTTCTCTTAAGATCTGACATAAAATTAGTTGCCAAACTCTACCTCAACACTCTATATTCAGTTGAGCGTACAACATGGAATTAAAACTCTCCCGCTCCGTTACAGAACGGCATTCTCTAACGGATTTTGAATTTGTCGTTCTGTAAAGCGAACTCGCCGCGTCAGAACGTTTTTATCCCCTTTACATCCGTTCTTTTCAAACATTGGCCTAAAATATTTTATGAATTACTTATATAGCTGATGAAACATGATATTCTGATAGATTTCATTATATTATGTTGTAATAATGCTTCATAAACTAAAACAACACAAATAAGGTTAAAGCATATTAATGTGAATTTTTCAAAAAAATTCGCGCCGCGTCGGCCGCGATCCGTTCCATTAATCCGTTACAAGCCGCTTCCGCGACAACGCAAATGTTACCACGACCGCATTTTTTTCCTTGGCCTACAAAGCACATTGACTACCTATCTATATACACAACTGTCTTTGGAAAAAAGTCTTTATGATTAAGATGCTGGACAACATGTCAGATTTAATCATAAGCTTAACCAGGAAATTGCAAGAAGCTCCATTAACAAAGCTCAGTATTGTATATTAGCATGAAGATATTGACAATTTTCAGTAGTAAGATGAAGAAACAGGTAATAAGTAGAGGATCAGGGTCCAAATAAAATGAAGTGAAGGGAGGAATTAAACGAAGAAGTAGATATTCACTTGCCTGTCTTTTACAATAGTTTTCACGGCGCCCAAAACTTCCCAGACCAATGCCATCAGCATCAATTAGATGCAAAGAAGCTAATGCTCGAGCAGACTCTCGATATATTGTACTCTTCCTATGAGGTTCCAGACCCTACTAAAAGCGAGATCAATAATAATGGCAACCCAAGTTTCATATTAGAGTATTAGACACAAACATGGTCATCTACGTAGAGCAGCATAAAATGTGACTGTACTATATGGCCTACAAATAAGTATAGTAAGCACATACCTGAAGTTTTGGATCTAAAAATATGCGACCATCCAAATACTCCATTACATAAAAAGCAGTTCCAATCACACTCGTATCAGTGCATAAACAAAAGACCTTGGGAACTGGTACGTTGGTATTAGTACCCAATGCATGTAAGACCTGTCAAAAGAAAGTTTCCTTAGATCGAAGGGTTTCAATCAGTTAAAAGATATAGCTATTCACATGCAATTGTCACCACTGCTATGGAGTACCAAGAAAGAGCAAAGCAAGACTCCTAAAACACCTTATATTCTCTCTCCACAGCATGAGCAGAAGGGAGCAGTTTCCCAGGTGGCCTTTTTCTCAAGACATACCGCTTCAATATACCACCACCATCAACTTCCAACAAAAATGTAGGGTTTGATTGGCCATGCCCAAACTATACAGCAAAAAAAATCACCAAACATAAAATCAGCAGCACAATTGGTGAAAGATAAAGTTGAGTTTTACCAATGGAAAGGGTATATATGTATTAGGTATCTACATCCTTCTCCAAATATTGACTATAGTTCTACTTTTGGAAATTATACAAATATAAGCTATGTTTTTTACTTATTCAGGCAAGAGACCTTGTATTTGTCCCACATATGATCTCATCGTTATTTCCTTGTTTTTCTGCATCCATTGTGGCCATTTATTTTTGTTAAGCGAACGTAATTTAATAAGAAATGTTTAATGGAAATTACTGGCACCAATTTTCTCAGGAAATCCATGAAAAAAAGGAAGGGTTCTGTAATAGTGGGTTATAAAAGGAAGAATTCTGTTACCAGTTAGTTAGAATTCTATTAGACAAGTTTTGGGGGGAAAAGTGGTTAATCCTTTTCTTTGTATTTTCTTAGCTAGATTCTATAATAGCTACTTGTAATCACATTGACATTCATTCAGAAATATAATAAACACTCTCTCTTCTCTTCTCGAACTATCTCACTCTTAACTCACACTCTCTCTCTCTCCCTCCCTCCCTCTCTCTCTCTCTCTCTCTCAATTTCTCTATTCTATCCTTGTTAATTGGAAGATCAGTTCAACTTATCGTGAGTTTCAGTAAGCTAATCTGAGATTACTGTTACAGTTTCAACATGAGACTATATTACAGCCAGGTTAACTGCTTCAGTGGCTGTTTGTATTATGGGTGGAAGCACAGATTAATGACATAGTAAGGATGTGTGAAGTGGCCATTTTGTCAAATGCTCACCAAATCCAACCATATTTTAGCAACATGAAGATGGGCCAAGTCAGATGGACTCCAAGCTAAGGGGAAACAGAGGAAAAAAAAAACCCAAGATAGGAGAACATCAAGTTCAAAGACGTTCTATTAAACAGATGATTAGATGATATGAATCCGGTTAAGGATCATAAGGATTCTAAATCAGATTATAGGCTTCATTCACCAATAACTCCATTTTGGAGGATAGTGATAAGGGTAATTAATTAGCCTTAGTCATGTTGTGATTCAATTTATAGAAATTAGTTGTGTTTTATTACTTTTGGCGGGAAAATCAGTTAATTGGTTTTTCTTGATTTTCAAGGCATCAGTTAATAGTTAGTTGTAACTAGTTAAGCTCACAGCTTTTGTACTTGGTAATCAAGCTATAAATAGACTACGTATAGAATGTAAGAAGGCATTAATAATAATCACAAACCCATTCTTTCTCATGTCAAATTCTCTCTCTCTTTCTACATTCTCTACTATCATAATTCTCTAAATTCTATTTTCATGTCTTTGTATTACAAGAAGGGTTGCCCTTCCTATAACATTGGTATCAAAGCTGAAGAATAGTTGCTACTTTGAAGTTCATTATCCACCATTGTTAGTGTTGAAGATTTCATAACCAATATTTAATTTTTAGTTAAAACGAAAGAAAATTAATCTTTGAAAGTTTAGAATAAATGCAAGCGTCATCTAAAAATTCAAAGGAATTAATAATTTGCTAAAATTAACTACCCATTTATAGGATAGTAAAACACTATAAATATATGCATTTATCATTTGTATAATGTATCCCAAAACAAAAGGTAGAAAAGCTTAGGGACTGAAAAGCTTTGAGAGAATTTTTAGAGAAAAATTCTTAGGTGTAATTGGGGTGTGAATGAGTTCTCAGTTATAATAAGTGTTGTGAACACTTGTATATTTTAATCTTCTCGGTAAAAGTTTTACGGTGTATTTAGAGTTTCTACCACTTGTCGAATAATCGATTTATTTGTGTGTTATTTTAAATATTATTGTTATTCCTACTAATCTGATTCATAAGGAAAGTTGCATAATGTTCTAACTCCTAACAATGGCATCAGAGCTAAGTTAGTAAATTCTATTTGTATTCATAGAAGAATAGTCAAATACGATCCAAAGAAGTCAGATTTGAGTGGGAGCAATAACTGTAAACAAAGGAAAGGTAAAACTCGAGAAATTCGATGGTGCGGATTTCGGGTTTTGGAAGATGCAGATCTAAGATTACCTATACCAGAAAAAGCTTTATGAACCTCTCTCAGAGACTAAGCCAGAGGGAATGAAAGACGAAGGTTGGAATCTTCTTGATAGACAAGCCCTCGGAGTTATTCAATTGACGATATCACGCAATGTTGCTTTGAATATAGCAAAGGAAAGACCACGGCAGGTCTTATGAAAGCTCTCTCTAATATGTATGAGAAGCCATCAGCCTCTAATAAAGTTCATTTAATGAGGCGGTTATTCAATTTGCGAATGGTGGAAGGCACATCAATAGCTAAACATCTCAACAAACTTAATTCCGTCACAACTCAATTAAGTTCAGTCTAAAATTGAATTTGATGATGAAGTACGTGCATTAATACTTTTGTCTTCTCTACCGGATAGCTGGAATGCTACTCTCACGGCTGTGAGTAGCTCATCGGGAAGCAATACGTTAATATTTGATAATGCTCGTGATATGGTTCTTTGTGAAGAGATCCGACGCACACAGCCAGGTGAATCATCAACCTCCTCAGTCTTGCATACAGAGGCAAGAGGAAGAAATTCGACCAGAAAGAATGATTGGAGGTCAAAATCAAGGAATCACAAAAACTCCTTGAGCTCGAAAAGTATTGAGTGTTGGAATTGTGGGAAGACCGGGCACTACAAAAATCTGAAAAGTCAAGAGACGAAGGCAGAGGCAAATGTGACTTCTATCTTAGAAGGAGATGATGCATTGATATGTTTATTAGAGAGCAAGGAAGAATCTTGGGTGTTAGATTCTGAAGCATCATTCCACGCTACTTCGAAGAAAGAATTCTTTGATAGGTATGTTCCCGGATCTCTTAAAAAAGCATACCTTTGATGATCAACCCTGTGACATTGTTGGTAAAGGTGTAATGAAGATTAAGTTAAACGGGTCAATTTGGGAAGTGAAGAATGTTAGGCATATTCCCAACCTAAGAAATAACCTAATCTCAGCTGGGCAGCTACCTAGCGAAGGCTACACTACAAACATCCGAGGTGATAGTTGGAAGATTTCAAAAGGTGCAATGACTGCTGCTCATGGTAAAAAGAGTAGTACCCTTTATATGACGGGAGGATTGTGTTGTTCAATTAGAATTGCAATAGGTAATGAAAATTCCAATATGTGGCACCAAAGACTAGGCCACATGAGTGAGAAAGGGATGAAACTTATGCATTCAAAGGGGAAACTCCCAAGTCTAGCATCAGTTAAGATTGACATGTGCGAGGAATGCATACTTGGAAAGCAAAATACGGTAAGCTTTCAAACAAGTGGTAGAGCCCCAAAGAAGGTAAAATTAGAGTTTGTCCACTCTTTGGGGACCAACAACTACTCTATCCATTGGTGGAAAACACTACTTTGTGACTTTCATCGATGATTACTCTCGAAAGGTATGGGTTTACTTTCTAAAAGATAAGTGTGGAGTGTTTGAGGCTTTCAAGAGATGGAAAGCTATGGTTGAAAATGAGACAAGTCTGAAGATTAAAAAGCTCAAAACTGACAATGGTGGTGAATATGAAGACACCACGTTCAAGAAGTTTTGTTATGAGCATGGAATCGGGATGGAGAGAACGAGTACACCTTAACGCAATGGTGTAGCTAAGGCGTATGAACCGAACGTCAGCCAAAAGAGCCATAAGCATTCGTTTACGATCAGGTTTATCAAAGCGATTATGGGCAAAAAGCAATCAACGCAACATCTTACTTCATCAACCGAGGGTCATCGACTCCATTAGAATACAAAAATACCATAAGAGGTATGGAGTGGGAAAGAGACAAATTTGTCCCACTTAAAGGTATACGCGTGTAGCATATGTGCATATTAGTGATCATGGCGGGAATAAGCTTGATCCTAAATCCAAGAAATGTACTTTCATTGGCTCTGGCGGGGATGAGTTTGGATACCGCATATGGGATGATCAAAACAAAAAGGTGATCCGTACTAGAGATATGATTTTCAATGAAGAAGTCATGTATAACAGTATAAGGATAGACATGAAATTGACGCGAGCGCCTCCAATCGAGTGGGTCGATATTTGTAAAGGAAGATTATGTTCTGAGACTACGACGAAAGAGCCGATTATAATTAGTCCTCAACAAGAAGAATATGTTGAATACAATAATACTCCACGGTCCGACAAACCACAACCTCCTAGTCCAGCTATAGCTCCCGTTTTGAGAAGGAATTCTCGACCTCTTGTGCCAAACAGAAAATATATGAATCATCCGTTATTAAGCGATGAACGAGAGTGTGCATGCTATGATGAAATTTTTCGGAATAATGAAGCTAGCAAGTGAGAGCTTGCAATGAAAGATGAGATGCAATCTCCGATTTCAAACCGAACATGGGAACTAGCGAGTTACTCATAGGTAAGAAAGCACTTCACAACAAATGGGTATATCGAGTGAAAAAGGAACATGATGGTTCCAAGAGGTCCAAAGCTCGATTAGTAGTCAAAGGATTCCAGCAGAAAGAAGGAATCGACTACAATGAGGTTTTTGCTCCCGTTGTGAAACTCAATACCATTCATTTTGAACAGTTGGACGTGATGACTGCATTTCTTCACGGAGATTTGGACGAAGAGATATACATGCACCAACCATAAGGTTTCTTAGAAAATGGGAAAGAAAATATGGTATGCAAACTTAAAGAAAAGTTTGTATGGCTTAAAACAAGCTCCACGACAGTGGTACAAAAAAATTTGATAGCTCTATGCACAAGGACGATTTTCGGAAGTGCAATGCCGACCACCGGTGCTACTTCAAGATATTAGTCCGGTTATATCATTTTACTACTTTATGTTGATGATATGTTAGAATTTAGAAGAATTGTCAAAGGAATTTGATATGAAGGACTTAAGTTCAGCAAAGAAGATTCTTGGAATGCATATCACAAGAGATAAGCATAGAGGTACTTTGCAACTGACTCAATGAGAGTATATTAAGCATGTTTAACATACATTCGATATGGATGACGCCAATTAGCACACCCTTGATATGGATGACGCCAATTACCTAGGTTCTTACTCTCACTCTCTCTAATACTCTCACTCATAAGCATCGCACTCCATGGTTTAGGCTGCATCATAGTGAATTGATGGAAAACAAGGTCCCACGTGGTTTTCCCCCAGTACAGATTGACAGTTTCCTATCCCATCTCATCTAATGTTGAATGCTTCTTTCCCCGATATTTCTCACAATTGAGTAGCCATATTCAAATTATTTGAGCAAGGTCTTGAAACCGATACAAGATCAAGTGACATATCATCTAATGGAGGTCATGAAGTTCTACTACTTAGGAACATGGACGAGTACAATGGAAGGTTTAGTGAAGCTCATGGTCGAAGCCTAGAAGAAGAGAAGATGTGCATGGTGATCTCATGGAGTCCTAGCTATGATTAGAGTGTTAGGAAATGTGTTCTCCTAGTTTTATTGTAATAGGATGTAACTCCTAGTTATGTGAGGAGTTGGTTGTAATTCTAATCCACGTTGGATTAGGAGTCAATGTCCTATTAGGAGTCTTTTGCTTTAAGGGTTTTACTTTCTTACTTGGGAAAGGTTTTACTTGGTTTAAGCATACGAGTGGGAGTCTTAATTGGTGTGTTAGTATAGGTTGCTTGCCGTCCAAGGAGTAGTAAGGGTTGTTAGAATATATAAGTTTAGAGTTTGTTATTCATGTTTATCTTTGTTAGTAGTTCATTAGTTTAAGGAGTTTTAGTCTATATATTGTATTTTCGTTCATTAATCAATACAATTCAGATTTTTAGCCTAAAACACATGTTTAACCATGAATATTGCATTGTTTGCTTTGCTTGCTTTACCACCGAAATTCTTGTGAGATTTTTAAGATCATTCAAAGAGTTTGTGAGTATTGTGAGTTAATCCAAGACTAACAAATTAAAACCTTTAGTTGAGGATCCAAGAAACATATTCTCGAACCTTAACTAAATCGAATTGAAGAGTGAGTATTCTTCTTTAATTCAACTTTGTGCGTTCTTGTAAAGTGTGTGAGTCTTTTCACACGTTACACATCAGAAACACATCGAGTAGTTTGCTTAATTTGTCCAAAACAACTAAATGAGCTATCATTGCAAAACACAGGGGAATGAGCAATTAGGTGAAGAATTGAATATGAAACATATAATTTAGATTGCTAAAACTTCCCTTTTTCACAAAAAAAAACGAAAGTGCTAAATTCAATCTTTACCATTTCAATTGTGAATTCCATACTTATGATCCACCACCTAACTAACAACTCATCAAACAATCCGACGAAGAAATAAAATAATTATCATACTAATTCCAAAAAAACTAGATGATACAATCTTTTTGAATAGAATTCAAAAAGCGCAAAATAAGAGATGATACAGAAAGAGGAGAGAGAAAATGGAGAATTACCTGACGGACGGAGAATTGAGAGGGAGAAACAGAAGAAGGGAAGCCATGGATATGAGAAGCGCAGTAATTGAGGAGTGATACGACGTCGAATTGGGGATCCGATGAGGGTAAATAGTCGAGTATTAGCTCCGATGTAAGTTTCGCCATGGAAGAGTAAGGTAAGTTGTCGCGAGCGCGAGTATGAAAATGATGACTATCAACTATTAAGGGAGCTTCGTGGTTTTATATACTTCTACCTTGTTTATTAAAGCTTATCAACATACCGATTACCGGTAGTTCTAAACCGTGCTTGTCGAATTGTATAATATACCTCCTCCGTTCCTAAAATAACTACTACATTCACTTTTCCATATAATCTAATGCATTTTTTTATCATTAATATTTTTTTATTACACATAAGTAAACATTAGGAAAATTTGCAATAAATAACCTTTTATAAACACTTTTTGCAAGAAATTAAACAACCTTTTAAATATTTTATTGGCATTTTACAACCTTAACCAAATTTTGTTTTGCAAGATCAGACCTGAAGGCTATTTTTCGACTTTAATTTTCGATCACAAGCATTGGTCAAGGCATTCAACACCTTTAAGTGCGAGGATTGCACATAGAAAACGCCTTGATCAACGCCCTGGAAACGGGAATCAATATCGGAAAAAACCTTGAGGTCCGGATCTTCGCAAAAAATCGATTAAGGTTGTTAAATGCCAAAAAAATTAAAAGGTTGTTTCTCGCAAAAAGTGCTTTATAAAAGTTGTTTCATACAAATTTTCCTAAAAATTATAAGAAGATGTTATTTTAAAAGTATACATTAAGACGAATATAAAAGATCTACTTGACTATGTTTTTTATATAATAGGAAACTATAGTCAAAGTTAGTTAGTGAACTACTCAACGTAACATCTATTTAGGAATGGAGGAAATCTTGGTCTTGTATGCACGCGATGGATGCGGAAGTAAATAGAAAGCAAAATTGTATTATTATATCTAACTAGTTTTTGGACTCGTGTATACACCTAAGTTCTTTGTTTAGTTAATATATGCTTTATTCGATAAAAGTATAAAAATTAGTTTATTTGTTTTGTCATAATAGCATATTCTTTATATGGATGCGACAATACTTTGTTTGATGTTGTGTTAGACAAACCAATGAACAAATTAAAGGCATACCTCTTCGTAACCTTGTAAGAGAAAAATAGTTTATCGAGGGGACTATTAGTATATACATAATGAAATGTACTCTCCAAATCATAGAAAACATAAATATTAATGATATTTAAGACCCCAAACAAATAATTAATAATTTAAAGAATTGAATGTATTACAACTTATAAGTTTTGAAATACTTAGGGCCCGTTCGTTATCGTTTTTTGTTTTCGGTTTTCGGTTTTTTGAAAACTAAAAACCAAAAACAGGAAAAACCGAAAAAGTGGTTTTCACTTTTTAGTTGTCGGGTTTTCAAAATCATCATGTTCCCAATAAATTTGACTAATTTTTTATTCATTATAGGACATATATCATATGACTTTGAAAATCAAAAAACCAAAAACAAAACCCACGTGTAATACCGAACGGACCCTTAGTTATAAATTATATATTGGTTGTAGTTCTACATACCCCATGTTCCATATCATAATTAAGTAAGGATTTTAAGTTCTTTTTAACTCGTGACTTTGGAAACGACAACGTAAAAATGACCATGGCTGAAAAGAGGTTTCGGAAAATACAAAAGCGCATGCGATAGGCACTGTCATTTGCTTTTATTTATAGTCATTATAAAACACACCGGAAAAGAAAATTTTCTTCTACGAAATTTAATAAGAAAATTGGTTGAGTCAAACGGTGGTAGTGTCATTCCCGGGATGAATACTTTGTCGGCGACATTGCTCCTAACAAAGTAGCTTCAATGATACGATTGCTTAGATGCTTGATGATTAACCTCGTGCCATTACACAATCTAGTTGTCCGGTCAATATTCCTAAGAAGCATCATTCTTTGCACTAACCTTTAACCTTATAATCGATTCGGTAGCCCTAAACATCTTATTGTGTTTTTAGGAATTTAGTAGAATAGATTATCATGAACCCCCTAAATTGAAGCTTCCTATTACGAATAGTCTTTAGGTAAATAATCACTTAGATAACTTAATAGTTTATATCTAACATAGTCTTTGGACCTGTGCAAGATGCATTCAAATTTTTTTTGCTTAATAAGAATAATTATATACAAAATATATTGAAAGCATATAAACAATTACATAGATGTTCTTGATTTAAAAAGGTATACTTCCTTCGTTTCTTTTTAATCTACACACTTTCTATTTTTGGTGCTTTCTTTTTAATCTACACATTGTTTGCCTTTTCTATCCTTGGTAACATGTCTCATCTACTTTCTCCTCTTTTTCCACCGATGTCATCCGCTTTTGAATATTTAACCCACGTTTTTTGTTTCTCTATCTCACTCTTTTCAGTTTCTTTCTCCACCTTTTCAGTTTCTCTCTCATACTTTTGTACTTCTACCTTGGTTACTCCCTCAAAGTGAAGTGAGTAAACCAAAAAAAGCAGAGGAGTATATACTATTCGAAATATCAATGATGTTTACTTATATAATATTTTCAGTTTAGAGACTATATATAACTTTTTTAAATAATGTATAATATAAACATATATAAACAAAAAAAAACATTATTGATGCACTTTATACGTAAGACAAAAAACGCTCTTTTCTTTTACTTATGATTTGGTAGGCCATAACAGCTAATAGTATCTAGGAATTATGTGGAGTGAGTTCAAGCACTCCTAAGTTGCCCTCTTCCTTACATATTGCATCTAAACTTAAATATATTGCTTCTTCCAGGGGAGATCCGAACAAAACATGAGCATTCACTATCTCGAGGCCACAATCTCATGAGTCGGAGCAAAAATAACCCTCTCTTGAAAAAATTTAGGTTCCTATAAATGATCCTCCAAGAATCAATATGTGCTTTCTAGCTTCCACTTGTAGGCGATATAGGATCATTTCCTCCATCTATGTGGATGTCATCGAAACCTTAATATCGGACTTGTCATCATTTGGCTCTCCAGCTTTACGGTCTCCCACCTCTAATATCCATTACGAAAATGCTTTTATTTTTTTTCTCATTTACCTCGAGAAGACCCTCGTTGTAAACACATATTTCGCGTTATTTTAAGGACTTTCAAAATTCCCATAAATAGGTATTTACAATACACAAAGATATTAAAATTCTGATTTTCTACTGTACATATCCCTGGCATTTCAACTGCTGGTTGAAAACATTATCGTATAATAACATTAGGTGTTCAATAGGTATTTACAATACACAAAGATATTAAATATACAAATTACTCTTTTACATATTTATTCCAATTGTAAAGAATTTGATTAAAAACATGGCTGCAAAAATTGAATAAATCATTAGATTCATACTGGACATCTAAACAATGTCCACCTCCGTCGCCACTTTACGCTTAAAGGTTATTATATCTTTTCTCTTTTGTGTGGTAACCTTCATTGTAGATCATTTTGATAAAAAAAAATCTCAAGCTACCTGTTTGTGCATATAATCATAATTAAAAATAGAAAGACAATAATTATCAGTTTAAAAAATATGCTAGTGAATGAATAGTAATTATTACTAACACACACACACATAGCAGATAATTTAAATGTCAATTAATCAAATACTAATAATATTTGTGCATGTAAAACTTCAAATAAATAAGTAAAATAAAATAATTACCATTTGTAATACAACTCATTTGGATTAGAGAGTAGTTCAACCCCCCCCTAAAGACTTGATTCAGCAGAGTTCTCACATTGATTTTTTTTTTTGTCTTTTACTTAAGCTGAGCATTCCTTATTGCAAGTGCATTATATAAAATGTTGTCATTTAGATCAAACATATGCCAATGACTTTCAATATCATAATTATCAGAATATCAAACGTAACCACATGACCTATCTTTATATAAGTCACTTAAATATCTCATATGACTTTTATCTGTTTGTTCATAATAGTAACAAAAATACATATCACAACAATAATGCTTATATTTGCTAAGATACAATAAAAATAACAAAAGTTAAGTATCAATGGATCATATCTTTTCACTTAAAGCGTAAAAATATATTGGTTATCTTTATAATTAGAATAATACTTATATTACCAAATTTTTCACGGGGCACAATCATATATAATAGTAGTAACATCAAAGTATAATTGTTTCACGCTACAAAACCTCACATCTCATTTGGTCAATGGAATTTATTTAGTTCCAAGTATCATCTTAAACACTTTTATTTTGTTAACACGTTAGAGAATAAATTGAAACACAAAGTAGGTCCCGTTGAAACACAAGTGAAGAAACTTTAGCTTTAGCTTCGTTAGAAAATCTCCTAATCTCAAATTAATTCATTCCTCGTAGATTAAAATTAGGGCTTTTTTTATTGAATTATTAAACACAAAAGGCCTTAGGAACCAAAGAGTATTTAGAGACCCTTATGATAAAATGATGCACATGTCCTTTTGTGTACATTTGAGAGGCAGTCGACCAAAACATATATGCATCAATCAAATGATTATTGATGTACCTTTTTTATCATGTATATTAAGATGATAATTAACCAATTAGTGCATTTGAGAGGCATTACAAAAAAAGGATTAGCAAAAAAATCTGATTTGAGAGGTATTACCATGGTTACTTAGCTTGCCAATTTTTTTATATCTAATTTCTTTGAATCTGATTTGTTCAAATAATATTTAATGTATATAATTCATGAAGCATAAAACTTATAAAGACAAAAATAAAATTTACCTAATTGAAGTATTGGATTTTTATTGCGCTTTTCTATCATTATTAATCTCCTTTTCTCTATTTCTATTTTTTATTGTCATCATATATTATTGTGTGCTTCTTTATATGATTTGAGAAGTTTGAATAGTATAATCTATTTGGAGTTTAATGAGAGATTTAATGTATAACGAGTTTGGTAATTGTGTTGTACTATAGAATGCATAGATAAGCAATATATAGAATTTTTGAGTTGTGTAAGGGTAATGCACATTAAGCAATATGACTTTGTTAAATTAGATGATTCTCTTTTTTTATTATTATTAGTTTGTGATCTTTACAATAAAATTGAGATATTCTATGAAGACGGTGTAGGATTTTAGATGCTTAATGCGGAAAACGAGTATCATATACTCAAACATCTAACACCAAGATCTTTGCATAAATTAACATGAATCTATTAAGAGTATAGAATATACCTCTTGATGCGTGAATTCTTCTTACACCACAAGCCTTCTAGTGGAGATCCTTTAGAACGTCAAACGTCGTTCCACTAGTCTTGGTCCACGAACAACCCTTGGATCACCACATATGCTAGTACGGAAGAGAGGAGAACTCTCTTGCTTTTGAGGTGTATGATGGCCGAATGGGGGGAAGGAAGTGCAAAGGGAAAATCATAATTTTCTCCTCTAAAATGATGTAATGTCCCTCTACTTTGTAACCCCCATATGCCTATATATGGTGGTTACAAAGAGATGTTTCATGAGGCTTTATTTGCCTCATAATGTCACACATTATGAGTCTAATAAACTCATGAGTTACAACTCATCCCACCCATATAAAAAAACCGCCCAACCCATTTCACAAATGGATTTGGGTAATATCCAAGGGTTATCACATTGTGTGACCTCATAGGACCCAATAGATATTAGTAGTTGGCCCGTTATACTAGCCCAACAAACCGCAATTAGCTTCTAGCAAAACGTTGCGGTCACCTAATATTATTGAATATATTATCTCCATAGTTTGTCCATATACATTTAGTTTGTTACACTTGATCGAGGACAAAATCCTTCAATCTCCCACTTGTCTAAGAACAAGTGTGTAACCTTCAAACTCCTTAGAGTCGCTTAATGTCTAACTTGATGACATGGTAACATCATATGTAAACCATACCTACTTTCAAGTTGTTTCTTGAAATCCGAGTTCGAACTGTCGAAAGAAATGATTAACTCCTTAATCTATTTGAGCACGGCCATGCATTTTCAGTTCTCGCTCTTCAAGAGGCCAAGACACCAATAATCCTAACTCTTAGGAGGACTTTATCTGTCTTGTACAACCAAAACTCCCACTCAATTCGTAGCGACTCCGATCACTGCCTTTATAGCCTCCTTTTACGGCACGACGTTTAGCGAGTGTCAAAAAAACATACTAATCCTTAAGTAAGAATAGTGTCATACTCATGTCAAAGGAATCCACTAAATATATTAATGAGATTCTCATAAACCTTTTAGAGAACTCCCACTAGATGCCCTGACGTGTATCAACTATACACGCCTATGCAAATGACTAGACATCTCTATGTTCCCATAGCCCATGAAACTGCGCTATCAATCAACTTGCAATCTAGTCCATGAAAGCAAAATCATTTACGTTCAACTTTAATGATTCGAACTAGGGACCAAGGTATATTATAACTCCTTTCCTTTGGATAGGGTTTCATTTGTCAAATCACATATTTGATAATTCTATCAAAGCGTTATAAAATACTTTAATTTGAGCGTTTTATTTAATACTAAACCAAGATTAAATAAGAACATAACCTTTTATTGATAAACATAACCAAACATATCACAAGAGTAACTACAGCTGTGAACTAATTAAAAGTAAATAGTACACAATCAAAACCATTCTCCTACATGCTTAAGCCCTATAGCCCTAGTATGACTCTCATGCTTAGGGCTGAGGCAATGGTTTAGTCAAAGGATCGGCGACATTGCTATCAGTATGAACTTTGCTAACTATTACATCTTTTCTCTCAACGATTTCTCGAATGAGATGAAACTTTCTAAGTACATGTTTACACCTTTGATGTGATCTTGGTTCCTTAGATTGAGCTATGGCACCATTGTTATCACAATGTAAAACAATACCATCTCCAACACTAGGCACTACTCCTAGCTCCGGAATGAACTTCTTCATCCAAACGGCTTCCTTTCTTTGCATCTGCCGCAACAATGTACTCGGCTCATTTGTAGAATCGGCGACGGTGCTTTGCTTTGAACTTTTCCGACTCACTTTGCCCCTCCATTTAGACAAAAGATGAAACCGAGTTGGGATCGGAAATCATCTTTGTCGGTTTGGAAGCTTGCATCCGTGTAACCCTCAACAATTAACTTACTTTCACCTCCATACACTAAGAAATTATCCTTAGTCCTTCTTAAGTACTCTAGGATATTCTTAGGCTGCACTCCGATGTGCGTCACTGGATTTGATTGGAATCGCTACACATGCTCAAGGCATATGAAACATACGGGCGAGTACAAATCATGGAGTACATAATGGACCCTATAGGCGACGCATAAGGAACACTACTCATTCGCTTAATCTCATCGAGTCCGGAAGGACACCGAGTCTTGCTAAGCGAAACACCATGTTGCATGGGTAGAAAACCTCTCTTAGAATTTTCCATATTGAACTTAGTAACGATCTTATCTATATAAGTTTGTTGGCTAAGTCCAATCATCCTCTTAGACCTATCCCTATAGATCTTGATCCCCAAAATGTACTCAGCTTTTCCAAGGTCTTTCATAGAGAAACAACTCTTGACCACTCCTTGGTGACTCGAAGCATGGGAATGTCGTTTCTTATGAGAAGTATATCATCTACATACAAGACCAAGAAGATTATGTTACTCCCACTTTCCTTCTTGTAAACACAAGACTCTTCTCCGTTTTTGAGAAAACCAAACTGTTTGATTGCCTCATCAAATCGAAGATTCCAACTCCGGGATGCTTGCTTCAATCCATAAATGGACTTTTGAAGCTTACATACCCTCCTAGGATATTCTGGATCCACAAAACCTTCCGGTTGTGTCATATACACATCCTCTTTTAAGAACCCATTCAAGAAAGCGGTTTTGACATCCATTTGCCAAATCTCATAATCATAAAAGGCAGCAATCGCTAGGAGTATCCGAATGGATTTAAGCATTGCTACTGGTGAAAAGGTTTCGTCATGTGCAACCAACCTTGCTTTGTAAACCTGAATGTTACCATCCTTGTCTGTTTTCAGTTTGAAAACCCATTTGCAACCAATAGGTGTAACCCCATCGGGCAAATCCATCAAGTCCCATACTTGATTTTCAGACATGGATGCCATTTCGGACCTCATGGCTTCAAGCCATTTTTCGGAGTCTTCACTCATCAAAGCTTGCTTGTAAGTAGTAGGTTCCTCAAATTCTAAAATCATTATTTCAGAACTTTCGGTTAACAAGAAATCAACAAACCTTTTGTTTGCTATTCTTGGTCTACTAGACCTACGAGGGGCGAACGGGAGAAATTTTCTTCTCAACAATTTGAGAATTTTCGCACGAATTAGATTCGAGTGGGACAGTAGGAGGTTCGTGTACGGGATGCACGTCCTCCAACACTTGGTCAGTTATGGGAGAAGATTCCTCCAAAGGAGGAAATACTTCAAGCTCCACAGCTGGCACTTGTGTTTCTGACTCTAACATAGGTTGAACTATGTCCATTTGTTGCTTTTCTCGAACTTCTTCGAGAAATACATTACTCCCAATTGCCTGTTTGGAAATAAAATCTTTTTCCAAAAAAGACACCACGACGAGCAACAAACACTTTGCCCTCGGTTCGATTGTAGAAGTAATAGCCCTTGGTTTCCTTGGGATAACCCACAAAGAAACACTTATCGATTTAGGGGCGAGTTTATCCGAAAGTAAACGTTTTACATAAACCTCACAACCCCAAATACGTAGAAAAGACAAGCTTGGAACTTTTCCACTCCATATCTCATATGGTGTTTTTCTCTTGCCTTTGATGGAGTTCTATTAAGTGTGAAAGTAGCGGTTTCGAGAGCATATCCCCAAAAGGAGATTGGTAGATCGGCAAAACTCATCATAGACCGAACCATATCAAGTAGAGTTCGGTTCCTCCTTTCGGATACACCATTTAACTGAGGTGTTCCAGGCGGAGTTAGTTGTGAAAGAATGCCACAACTCTTCAAGTGATCACTAAACTCACTAGTGGAAAAATGCTCAAATGCTCCGGTTAAATCACAAATGCTCCGTATTTGGCTCGTAGCGAGACGTCATACGAGCATTTGAGTATTTTACAAATGCTCAGGTTGGCAGGAGCATTTATTTTCTCAAATGCTCGGTTGTGCTTAAAACCGGAGCATTTGATGAATTTTACATGCCCGGGATGCATCAAATGCTTCGGTTGACAACGAAAACCCGGAGCATTTGAGGGCCAAAAAATAATAAAAAAAATTTTTTTTTTTTTTTTTTTTTTTTTTTTTAAATTGTATGCGGGATCAATCATATAGATAAAATATCTATTTCTAATATTCATAGATACAAGAGATTACATATAAATAACAATTATATTGTAAATTACAAGAACTATAACGTCGGTTTATATAAACACAAGAAATAAAAATCCTGGCGATAATACGGCGGCGGGAACAACCATCCAACGGATTTTTAACATAACAAGCCAAGTTCAATTTTCTTGTCTTCCCATTTGTTTAGTCTTGCCGCCATTCCATCAGTTGTGCCACCAGTCATAGAGAACCTTCAGTATTGACAACCGAAAAAAGAAAACTCTAAAATACATGTAGAACTGAAAGAAACAAGAACAGGTGCCATGCTTCACAAGAACCACAAATCAATAATGTTGTTTCAATCTCATAAGTGAAATTAAAGATGTGTAATCAACTTTATTACCCACTATTGAGTATTGAACAAGCCATACGTGCCCTAAGTTCAACAAACCGAATTTGAACTAGTAGATTTTAGAATGACTACTTGCAAAATGAGTTACGGTTTATACTATATCCGGTGTCACATCTAACAAGTCGAGACGAAATATGAAACAATAATACGGTTCATGCCAAGCTAAATTAAATCAATTGCACTTCTAAATTCAGTTTGCTAACACCATTCTTAGACAAACTACAAGAGACCAAAGTATATATGTCATCTTCCTTATATTGATGAAACCTCGCAAGAAGTGAACGTGACAAAGTCACGAACACAAATGCGAGACTCAATTATAATAATGCCCAACAATTGAATCGGGGAGTATGTATTGGTATCAATTTTAGTTATTAAAGCGACCAAGATTGCAGCCAATAAGTAGATATAATTACCAATAGCATACTAAAAGACCGAACAAGCAACAAGCCTTTTTCTTTGGTGCATTCAACTACTTGAATTCTATACCAATAATAAATAAGTGAAAGATCTCAGTTTCATTCTTTAGAATAACTACAAATCCAATCCCTGCCCAAGGAGCCAACTTGAAAAAAATTTAACACATGGACATGAGACGGGATGTGACACAAAAATAATAACAAATAGCACATTATAATAGAAAATAATTAAGAAAGTATCCATATAGGTCTATATCTGCAGCACAGATACAAGCAGAACAATGATGCACTAACCTTCTTGGAGTAGCTTAGATCCTTCATAAGAGAACAAGCGAATCGCATTTGAGTGGCTTAACTCTGCCTCTTCTTCTTTACTCATCTCAAGCAGGGCGGCCACGAAGGTTAGTATGTTATGTATATTAGCCGGATAATTCAAGTATTTCCTTTGGCAATTCCGGGTGCTTCTTTCTCAACTTCGACCTATCCCTCAAATGTGGACTCTCTCCTAGCGCTCGAAGTTACGGAGAAAGGGGAAGGATCACCTTCCACTAAGAACAAATCGCCCAAATTCGACTTAGGCGGGCATCCGGTGCATCAGTCTTGAGCAGAATTCTATCAAAAGGCACTGCCTTGAGCATCTTCTTAGCCTTTTGTGATTTCATTGACATAAGAAATCCAGAGAAGGAAAAATAAGCACCAAGCCTTTCTAATTAGGGACCATTTCAGCAGATCCTAAGTAAGAATGAAGAATAACTCCATCAGGAATAGGGCCAGTTGATTTCATCACATCAAGAAGGTCACCAAAGGCACGCACACAAGGTATCTGAAGCCGGCCTTTTGAGCTCTTTCGCTAGTTCTAATTGTTTCTTAAAAACTTCAACCTGAGCATCAAAGTCAATCTGTTTCCCATGTGACCCTTTGTCTAGACCAATCTCCCCAACAGCTGCAGTGGGTGTTAACAGACACAGAATCATCAGAATTCCTATGTCTACATAGTTAATTTGGTTATTTTTTCAGCACAGTGACCTATTCATCCCAATAAAGAATCAAACACAATCAATTCACACCCACAAATATAACCAATCAAGAAAAAGAAAAAACAACAACAGCTGTCTAGCAGCAACGCAAACATCAAGGCGGCCGATCCACATCTAATATGGAATCGAACACACCTTCCACCCTCAACTTGCCAAACCTCACAAACACACAGAACAAAAACCAAGATAACAAAATTGCAAAACTGCAAAAAAGAAAAGGAGTCAAACAAAATCGAAAATCAGATTAAATTTTACAAAATTCAAGGAAAAAAGGACGAGAATTGGAAACAAACCTGCGATGTTTATGAACGCGATGGCGAATTGAAGAGTGAAGTGTGCGAAGTGATGAACTTGAATCGCTCGTTCAAGCACAGTAATCAAAAGAGGCAGGAAAACAATGTTTGTGAACAATGAGCATCCAAGAAGCGAACACTAATAATAATGAATCCTAACTACTTGTTTGAGCATGATAGAGCATTAGAGTGAACTCGCATTGCCAATAAAGCCGGCGGCACTAAGAGAAAAGTCCACCCTTGCAACTTTATCAAAAGAGCATCATCATCCACCGTCATTTTATAATGTAAGTTTAGTGCCAACTTGAACTTTTAGTGCATTCAATAATCTCAAAATGCCATATACATTTCTGACAACACTTAGCAAATCAACAAAAACAATTCCACTATCCTCTATAGTCTATATAAATTCCAAATGATAAGAACAAAGGTCATGCAATACCTCATAGCAAGGTGCCTGAATCTCCGCCGTATGAGTCTAGCATTCAAACTGCAACATAAAAAAAAGGCGAAAAAGATGTAATATTCCGCAGTTTTGGAAAATCTAGATACTCAACTACCAATACTCCCATAAAAAACATTTAGTATTTCCAAAGTTATAGAAAGAGATTTGGAGCAAGGTGCTCGAATCTCCGATCGTGCAGTCTAGCATTCAAACTGCAACATAAAAAAAATGCAGCAAAGAAAGATGTAATATTTCGCAGTTTTGGAAAATCTAGATACTCAACTACCAATACTCCCATAAAAAAACATTTAGTATTTCCAAAGTTATAGAAAGAGATTTGGAGCAGTATGAAAATTTCCCGGACGGTTATGATATCTAATTATGTCATTGATGTTGCACAATTGCTATCTAAATGTGTTAGTGTATTAAACAGTCTCTTTGTTGTCATGAAACAGTAAAGAATTGCACCACATAAGATACATCTTGCCCCACCATCCCCCAGCATTTCTCGAGTATTGGTGTAGCATTTCTTTCTGCATTTTGGTGTTCTTGTACTGCATCAAGAAATGCGCTGTAGGAAAAATAAGCCTGGAAATTCTTAGAAATCGAAATATGGGCACAAATTAACAGAATATTTATGTGGGGACACGGAACGCAATAGGTTTCTAATTCCTTCAGAACACAGTATCACATATGAGGACATGTATTCTCATAATGACTTTAAATCAGAAGATGAAAGCCTGAGTCTAAATTATCTTAAAAGTGTGACATAGGAGACAGAGAAGGATTTCCTTGTACGCCATCACAATTGATTACGAGTTTAGCTTCTCCAGAACACGCTGCATGTGGGAGAACACATAAGTGGAACTTAGGTCATAACTGGGCCATCCATTCTATGCAGAAGAGTGCCCAACATAGAGGTAGAGTATCCAGTTCTCTTTCCACATAAGTAAAAAGATAATCAAGTAGGAAGAGAGCACTTAATCCCATCAGTCAAAGTCTATGAAGAATATACTTATACAACAAATAGTATATTTTAACACTCCTGCAAAATTCAGATTTTTCGCACATTTAGATAAATTAAGGCATTCAAACCTTGTTGATTGATGTAGATTTAGCTGAAACAACATAAAAAGGACCACAACAATTTCATACTTTTTTTGCTTCAATTTCACAAGCAAATAGAAAACGTAAAGTTGGATTAGAAGGTTCCTTGATTCCAAACCATGCCCTAAAATTCAGTCTTGAAGAACGAACTTGAAGTAGCTTGGCGAATTAAGCAGCGAATTTGAGTGAAGATTCCTATCACATCCCGTTGACAGTTCGTCAGTTTGACTAGGAGATTTTTGATACTTCTCCCTCAATCTCTCTCCTCTTTCCCATCTCCTCCTATAATTGAACAATAAACACATCAGGGAAAGAATCGAAAAATAATGAAGAAAATCATAGAGAAAAAAGAATCGAGAAATTACCACGAATATTCGAGAAAACCCTAAAATCCAAAAATTTCGAGATCTAGAACCTACTAGCAGAAAAGAAACAAAAAACCCTAAATTTCAACAACTAAGAAAGCATGAAAAGCGGGAGATGCAGAGATCTATATAAACTATGTGAAACAGATTAGTAAAGAGAAAATGCCTATTTATGTAGACAGGTTTTGCCAAAGGAAAGAAAAAATGTTAACTTAAGCTCGTATCTTACTAGAACTCCACTATTTGTCTGCCCATGAGCAAATACAGTGCCTAAAAATCAATGTAAGAAATTAGTCTCAAACCATGAGACGAAATGTAAGAATATGTTACCTAGTGTGATGAAGTAAACACATTTAAGCTTCTTTGGAATATTTACGAGACCCAAACTTAGTCAAAATGACTATTTTTGTCCTAAGATTTACGAGACCAAACTTACTCCACTTACGCAATTGTAACTTGAACAATCAAATTCAACCGAAAAATGGGAGAAACGATAAGCTAATGATAGCAAGAACATAAACCACAGAAGGAAAGAACGAACACAATAATAATATAGTAATGCATTCTATAGATGAGTGCTAATCCATAGAATAACATCTAATCTAGCAAGAAGGTTTTTCTTATGCAGTTTTAGGTAACCAAAAATATTGATGTTCCAATACTCCATCTTGTTAAGAAAGTATCACTTCCACAAACATCTTAATGTTGTTGCTCAAATGAAATCATCAAGCAATGCAAATTCGGGATAACATTTACTTTCCACATAAGTTAAGTACTTTATAGCACTCAAAAACAGATAACAATGGAAAGAAGAAGTGTTCGGTGGACTCAAGAGTATAAAATCCCTCCATTCTACGACAAACATCTTATACCAGCCCTAAAATCAATCTATGTGCTTCTAAATCTGTCACATCCATTTCTTCAAAGAGTTAAATTATATTAATACTAAGCTATTTCTAAGCTTTAAAGCAAAAATAATAAGGAACATGAAACCGTGGCATCATAAGCTTCCTTGAATCCTTATACATATCAAACAATTAATTGCCAATTCCTTCTCTATAATATTCCCAGTCTATGGCTCGGGTCCTACATAGTGCATAATAAAAAAAATGTCATCATGATTTAATCCTCAGATTAAACAGACCTCATGAATTAACCACTTTGCAGACTAATACGCCATCAATAAACAAAGTGTAAGGAATTACAGAATCAGACAACAAACGATTCTTCACCATATTTTCAGCCTGATTCTGATAAGACTTACAAGCCATAACAATTCATGATTATGACAGAGAAGGAGGCGAAATTTCCAAAATACGAGCCGAGTTAAGAGTATATACGCAATCTTATATCCCTAATTTTAACCTAGAAATGTAATCTTAACCCTAATTAGAATAAAATTCGAGAAAAATTTTAACCTAGAAATGTAATCTTAACCCTAATTAGAATAAAATTCGAGAAAAATTTTAACCTAGAAATGCAATCTTAACCCTAAGTCAGTGAAACGAAACATGATAAATGAAATTTCAATCTACCAACAGAAAGAGACGAAAATTACTCTGTTGTATCAGATACGAAAACCATCATAGCAGCTTCCTGGCGATGGTTGTTGGCACCTCTGTTGCTTGGCTCCGGTTTCGATCAACAATCCAAATTCGTCGTATTGAGTGAGAGAAGCGAGAAAGAAAATGGTGGTTGAGTGAGAGAAGCGAGAAAGAAAATGGTGGTTGAGTGAGAGGAGTAAAAAGAGAGGACGGTGGTTGGGTGAGATAGATCGATGGAGAGGGTAAGAGAGAGAAAATGAACCAGTTTGATGGAAAGGGGGAGAGAGAGAGTCGAACAGATACAGGCAAGAGAAAAATCAAAAGGGGGAAGAGCAATAACTAGAATCGAGGAGAGGAGGGGAGCGAGGGAATAAAAAAGTAGGCAGGAATAACAAATGCTCCGGTCAAACGGAGCATTTGTGAATGTTTTTTATTAAAATATTGAAGGAACTTACTAAATGCTCCGTTTGTGGAACAACCAAAGCATTTGACAAGTAGCAAAAGAACTTTTTTCCACTAGTGACTCTTGGCTCAAATATTCACCACCACGATCGGATCGTAGTGCTTTGATTGTTTTGCCAAGTTGGTTTTGGACTTCATTCTGAAATTCTTTGAACTTTTCAAATGATTCCGACTTATGCTTCATTAAATAGACATATCCATATCTACTTAAATCGTCGGTAAAAGTAATGAAGTACCCAAGCCCTCCCTAGCTTTTGTGCTCATTGGTCCACACACATCGGTATGTATTAGGCCCAATAGATCACCGACCCTTTCACCCTTTCCCGTAAAAGGTGACTTTGTCATTTTACCCATTAAACATGATTCACACACATCAAATGGCTCAAAGTCAAAAGATGTTAGAAGTCCATCTTTATGTAACTTTTGAATGCGTTTCGCGTTTATATGTCCTAAACGACAATGCCATAAGTAAGTAGGATTAGTATCGCTTGATCTATGTTTTTTGCTGTTTATGTTAAGGACATCTTTGTCTAAGTCTAGAAAATATAGACCATTAGACCTTTTAGCAGTGGCATAAAACATTGAATTCAAATAAACAGAGAAACAACCTTTCTCAATTGTAAATGAAAACCTTTCATTATCCAAAACTGGAATAGAAATAATGTTTCACGTAATAGCGGGAACATAATAACGATTATTAAGCTCTAATATTAAACCGGAAGGCAAAGGTAGACTATAAGTCCCAACTGCAACGGCCGCAACTCTTGCACCATTTCCAACGCGCGAGTTCTACCTCCCCTTTAGCCAAGGTTCTACTCCTTCTTAGTCCCTGCACATTCGAAATAATGTGAGAAACACAACCCGGTATCAAATACCCCAGAAGTAGATGTTGCTAAATTAATGTAAATGACATAGATACCTGAAGAAGAAGCCCCAGACTTCTTATCCTTCAGATACTTCGGGCAGTTACGCTTCCAATGACCTATCGATCACGATAGAAGCACTTGGCATTTGCGGCCACCTTTGGCTTTGCCTTTGCACTGTGGCTTATCGGCCGATCTTAGTGGCAACTTGCTTGCCCTTGTCTTGCTTTTTCTTGCCGCCCCAAACCTTCTTAAAACCCTTTCCCTTTTGAACCATAAGAACTTCCTTCTTAGGTGCAACGAGAGTGTTTTGCTCGGCGATCATGAGCATCCCATGTAACTCGGCAAGGGTTTTCGACACCCCATTCATATTAAAGTTCAACCTAAACTGGCTGAATCCTTCATGAAGTGAGTGTAGTATGATGTCGATGAGCCCGACTCTTGGCTATAAGGAAAGCCCAACCTCTCCATTGCCTCGAAATAACCAATCATTTCGAAGACATGAGTGGCGGCAAGCTTGCCTTCGACTAACGCACACTCAAGAATAGCCTTGTGAGTCGTCTCATACCTCTCTATCCGAGCACATTCTTTGAAACATGGTTTGCGGTGTCGGATAATACTATAGGCATCCAAGCTTGCAAACCTCTTTTGAAGGCTTGGTTCCATAGCCGCGAGCATAAGGCAAGTAACAATTACTGACCTTTCTGCAATGGCCTTATGGGCCACCTTTTCGGCTTCAGTAGAGGTGGTTGTTAAAATCGGGATCGGGGTTTCAAGAACATCCTCTCGACCTTCGGATCTAAGAACAATTCTTAGATTCCTTTCCCAATCAAGGAAGTTGTTCCCGTTCAACTTATCCTTCTCAAGGATTAACGTAAGTTAAAAGGTGAATTATTGTTGTTACCGGACATGATATCTACATAGAAGATGCAAAAGTAATAAGTATGTTTATCATAATAGCTTTTAACAAATTTTAAACACTTTAAAATAAAAGCTATGCACTTGATCAATTTTCAATGTGTCCCTTTTGAATCAAGTGATTCTAAGATCCTATCAAACATGATTTACAAGTGGACTTTGGCCTCTACTTAAAACCAAGTTTAAAAGGTAAGTAAACTCTTTTACTAATTACAACAATTGTAATTCTTAGTTGATGGGTGATTGCCAAGGTGATTATAGCTCCCAGGTAAGGAAGTTACCCACAACGTTGGGGAGAGCCTTCCTAATCCTAGGCAGGAGCTTGTCACCCCAACACAAAACCCAATCCTTTGCTACAAAATCCAAAACCGTTTTGATGATTTTGTTGGGCCAAACCAAACTAAACATGCAAATTTCGGAAATTTACTCTATTTAGCCCAAGATTGGAAGTAACACTGCTTTGTGCGAGAACCTATTACTAACGATCAAGGTTTTAGTAGATGTTTATTTGGAATAGCAATTACCCAATATTAACTTTAGGGACCTAAGTAAATTATTATGTGATTTAATAACTTGTGAACTCATTGCAAAAATTAAATCACATGCATAATAAAACTTAGAAAGCATTCAAAAGCAATATTTAAATGCATAAAATAAAATGTGATCCTAGTATGGCCCTAAACCTAAAGACTACTCTTTAAGGCCTCCATTGTTGAGTCACCATGAATCTCCATCCTCGTGCTTCATGGGATAAGATTGAATCATCATTCTTCTTATTACTACTTGAATAAATATTTTGGAATTTAAACTAAAATATTACAATAATACCAACGATGCGTAGATCGTATTGAGATTACAAAATACATTAACGATACGCATATCGTATTTTATCCAAGTTTGGGCCATACTTAGTCCTTTGCATGCATCTATAATATCAAATATATATAAACATGCATTTTAATCAACTATTAAAATTAAATTATCATGTTTTAACAATTTTAAAACATAATAACACCATCAAGATTTAATCTCATATTAAATCATATGGAGAGTACCTTAGATAAATTTTCTTAAAAAATTTATCTCCCAAGGGCTTTAAAATATTAATCTAATAAATTTAATCAACTATTAAATTTAAAGAAAAATACTAAAAAGCACTTTTAAGGCACCCTTTATATTTTAATCATATTAATATATAACAATAGTTACCATTAAGGCTCATTATTTTAATATATTAATATATAACAATAGTTAACATTCACCCTTTATAACAATATTAATAAAATTAAGGCTCATTATTTTAATTCAATTATGACTTTAAATATGAAATTAATCACCATTAATTAATCAATTTGCAATATTGGAATATACTCAAAAAAAAAAATTAAAATTGCCAAGGCAGGAGTAGTGTCAAGCACCACTGCCACCCCAGCAGGCGGCCACCACTGCAGCACCGGCCACCGGGGAGCGCCGGTCATTTCAGGCCATCACTGACCACCGACGACACCGCACCGCAGTGGCTACCGCACGCGAGCAACACAGCAGCGTGCCCAGAGCAGCAGCCAGCGCAGGAGGCTCGCCCAAGGCATGCGGCCCCTGCCGCCACCACGCCGGTCATCGGTCCGACGGTCATGCCGCCTGACCACAGTGATCCAAATTCCTCCACCCTCCCACTCAATTACTAACAACCCTTGTGCATAATTGAATGGAATTTACAACAATTGTTTTGGGGAAAAAAAATAGGGTTCATATCAATTTTCGTTTAACAAAAAAAAAATGAATTCTTGAATCTAACACACAAAATCTGATATTTTGTGATTTTAGATTTTAATTTTGAGTATAATATATATACATAAAAATCCAATTTTTATGTTTCCAATCAATTAATATCATAATATTAATCATGCAAATAAACTCATATATAAATCCCTCCCTTAATCGAATTAAAATAATAAAAAACACATCAAACAAATGATCAAATTAATCTATGCGAAATTTAGCCGTCTGGCTTGTAGGATTTTAGATCTTAATGCGGAAAACGAGTATCATATCTTTTCAAAATCTAACAGCAAAGATGCTGCGCATAAATTAACATGAATACTTAAGAGTATAGAATATACCTTGATGCGTGAATTAACTACACTCTGTGGCGCTTAGTGGAGATCGCTTTAGAACGTCAAACGTCGTTCGCCAATGTTGGTCCACGAACAATGCTTGGATCCTCACGTATCTTGAGTACGGAAGAGAGAAGCTCCTCTTGCTTTTGAGGTGTATGATGGCAGAATGGGGGAAGGAAGTGCAAAGGGAAAATCAGAATTTTCTCCTCTAAAATGATGTAATGTCCCTCTGCTTTGTAACCCCCCATATGCCTATATATGGTGGTTACAAAGAGATGTTTCATGAGGCTTTATTTGCCTCATAATGTCACACATTATGAGTCTCAATAAACTCATGAGTTACAACTCATCCCACCCATATAAAAAAACGCCCAACCCATTTCACAAATGGATTTGGGTAATATCAAGGGTTATCACATTGTGTGACTGACCTCATGGGACCCAATAGATATTAGTAGTTGGCCGAGTTATCTAGCCCAACAACCGCAACTAGCTTCTATGAAACGTCGCTGGTCACCTAATATTATTGAATATATTATCTCCATAGTTTGTCCATATACATTTAGTTTGTTACACTGATCGAGAAAAAATCCTTGAGCGAACGAGACAAGTGAATGTTGCCAAAAAGTATGTACAATATACTAATCTCAAAGTAATGCAATAGATCATCTATATATATCTAATAATCATGTTTCTTTACGATCTCAAAAATTATGTTTATTGTTATTTATAGATGCGAAACCAAAACACATATGATCAAATTCGTCCGATTGTGCAAATGCCTTCTTGGCAACAATTAAACCTATAATTATGTTATTTTTTTGTTATATTTTATAATAGATTCTATGTTAATATTCAAATTTAAATTAGTTTCCTAATAAAACCGTTATATCCTGCATAATTCCCATAATATTCGTTGATTGCATTCCATCTATAGTGCAAATCCAGAATTCCCATAGAATCCGCCTAATTCTTTCCATATAATTCACCTAAATCATTCAATGCAAATAAAAATTCACGAACGGTAAGTTAGGAAAATATGGCTTGCTTCACTTTTCACCACTGACACGTGGCAGTTGGGCAACACAATGACATGTGGCGCCAAAAAAATTCAGATTGATTGAGGGAGCGCCAATTAAATGTAGGATTTTGTTTTATATATTACAAAATAAAATAGATTATAGAAGACATATATTAGCATGCTTACATTTTCCTAAGTTTGTTTATTATCTTTCTCTTTCCTACTATTTGGCGACATGACTCTATTTTTTACCTTACCCATAAATAACAAATGATAGTCAAATTAAAATTTGTGAAAAGTGTCAAAATTCAAATATGAACATTATTTAGAAATGGAGGTAGTAATCATTAATCCACATATAAAATAATTACTTAAATAATATTTTTATATTTATAATACATCATATTATATTGTACTATAAAAATTATTAACAATGATTGATTCATAATAATTAAAAAAGAAATTGTTTCATTCTTTCACAAAACATAAGGACTTCTAGGTTTTACTTGGTTAGCGAGCACACAAAAAGAGTAGGAGGGTGGAAGTAATTATCCATTGATTTTTCCTATTTTTAGCTTAATAATTACTACATGATCTTGAAAATATAACTTGCAAAATGTGGAAATCGATTAGAAACAACTATTTCAAGGTAATAAAGCTCAAGATGTCAGTTTTTCTAAGTATGCAAGTGAGAATGAGATCTAGAACCCTCTACCAAAATAGTAGTAAGCTAGTACATATGCTAGACTGTTGCCATATCCCCTATAGATTAGGCCGCGTTAATAATGTTAGATGTTGTCGGTGTTCTTGATTTATCGACGTATAAATTTTAAAAGCACTCCATTATTAAAGCGATGACATCCTCCACTAGGGGAAAAAAAAGGAAGGGTGCTGCAAGAAGCGCTGCGTTTTTTAAAACGCGGCCCTTAATAGTGAAGGGTGCAGGTTAGCCCAAAACCGCAGCCCCTTCGTAAATACGAAGGGCTGCGGTTTTTGGGCTAACCGCAGCCCTTCACTAAAAGGGTTGCGTTTTTAAAAAAACCGTGGATTTCGTCTTTTTTGCCATTGAATCAGATGCAAGACCTTTCGGATTATTCACGGTAATCGAGAATTTTGATTTAGAGGGAGTGTTCGAGCTTTTTGCTTTTCTTGCCATGGCGCCAAGCGTAGGATAAGGTATCGTACGCCAGAGAAAAAGGAGCACTAGTAGAAAAATGATAATTTGCGTCTCCCTATTTGCGTCGAACAAAAGAAAGAATGACGCAAATGTTCAAGAAACGAGATGATTTGCGTCGGACGATCTAGAGCACGTGACACAAATGATCAACAATGTGCGTCGGACGTGCCCAAGTGTGCGATGCAAATACTATTTGCGTCGGACGTTGACGAATGTCCGACGCAGATGATGAAAGCCAAAGATGTTTGGATCCTAAAATGTGCGTCGGATTGGCCTTAATGTGCAGCGCATATGGCGTTACATAAGTTTTGGGCCATGATTTGCGTCGGATGGGCCATGAGACACGACGCAAATCATGGGTTTCCCATATTTAAGGTGCAAGTTTAACTTTCCCATCCCTCACTTCCTCGGCCTTTTTCTCTCTCGCTCTCACACTTCATAACTCCACCTCTCATCTCTCTCCCCTACCTTCATCTCAACAACGAATCTCTCTCGTCTCAACAACGAAGTGTCTTCGCGGTGTTTAATGGCGAATGCGGCGGTTTTCCGGCGAAGAGAGGAGAGAGAAAGAAGGTAAAAGGGGATCTTTGGGTTTAGTTTGTGTAGGCGTGGATTTTTCATTCCTTTAATGCCTACACGGGGTGTGAGCGCGTTTATTTGACTACCCCATTGTTAAGGTTTTATTAAAAATATGTTTTTGAAGTCGCCAACAATTCTTTAAAGGAAGAATCATAAACCTAATTGGATATGGGAAACCGTAGGGACAAATTATCCAATGTAGATTTCTCCGTCTTGACTCCATAGATGGTGAAAGTGATCCAAAGATTGAGTTCGGGGTGAGGGGTACAAATATGGTCATAATGAACCACATTTGCCCATTCTTGCCTCTACTAAATATCGATTCATTACAGATTTTATGCAAAAGAATAATCAACTAACGTTTTAAAGCACCCTAAAATAATTAATCTAAATTGGTTCAGGAAACACACAAAAAGACTAATTATTTAGTGTCCAGTTATTATACAATCATATTAATGGGTTCCTAGTAGGTTGTCCATGTTATACGAATTAATGAGAACAATTCTTTAGGTCTTGATTAACAATAAATACAAGGAGATAAATATTGCAATCGAGGCATGAAAAATAATATGTTCATAAAAATAAACAAAAATAATAAAATATAGCAGAGAGTTAGTATAATGTGTACAATACTTACAATCACGGGAATATATTAATAACCTACATCATGAATAGAGTGTTAGTAACTTCAAGAAAATAATAATAAAAAATAAATAAAGAAATAAATAAAGGTGGTTAATTTAGTTGACCCTCAGAAATTATACCATCGTTCGGGGTCGTTGATTTGTACGGATCTTGGAAAATTGAATTATTGAACGAGTCTTCAAAATAGTTTTGTGTCTTGCGTTTAGTGTATATTGATCATGCGTTGTTGATGATAATGAATAAATAGTATATGGTGCATAGATGTTAGTATTCGTGGTCAACGTAGGTGATGGGTAATTACGAGTGATGATGATGATGATGCCAATTGGTCGAGAATTAATTTGGGGAGATAGGAGTGTAAGTCTTTGCTCGTAGGTAGTAATTAGGAGTAAGTGGATTGATGATTTGGAAAGATGGAGTTCTAAGATGATGAATGATGTGGCGTTGAAGGATGATCAAGATAGATGTAGATATGAGATGATGATTGATGATGAATTGAAGCAGGGGTTGACTTCGATGTTAGTTTGTTTGAGGAATGAAGATGTGCGTGAATTTCTTTTGAGTGTCGAGTGATATTATTGTTGTGGAGGTTGCCGTGTAAATCGGTTTGAGGAGGATGGAAATTGTTATATGGTGAGGAGATGAGTTATATAGTGTAGGTAGTTGGGATGCAATAGGTTTTCGAAAGTTAGCAGGCCTCTAAAACATTTTTATTATAAAAGATTTTAGAAAATAGTGAGTAAAAGATATTTAAAAACACTTTGGGAAAAGATTATTTGTATAAAAGATATTTTTATTAATAAAACTAATCAATATAATTAATTAATTCTATTAATTAAATTGGGCTAGAAAAGGGGTTAGAGGCACCCAGGCGACGAAAGGGAAAAGCAGTGAAAAGAATATGGGAATTTTTTTTGACACGAGATAGAGGAAATCAGGGATGAGATGGAAAATTCCGGCGAAATGAATTTAGCTTTAGTTTCCTTTTTTTTTTTACATATTTGCTCAATACAATTGAGGTAATTTCATAGATTTCGTATATTTCAATTTCAATTTTAGATCGGGGGAACTTAGTGAATTTTTTCCTATTTTTTTCTCATTGTAAATTGATGATAGTGGTTTGGATATATTATCAATATAATTTGTTAATTTCGATAGTTTGTAATATAATTTTGACTTCATCGGCACAAAAATTCATGTTGTTTATGTTGCCTCGGCCAACTGCTTGGTAGAATATGTCTTATATCTTGCCTCGATTTATGAATTCCTAGCTCTATTTTGTTAGGCTATTAGCTTGATATTAGTTTGTTGGTAAAACTTCAAAGAACGAAAGCGCGAGTAATGTACTAATTTCATTTGCGTCATTTGCGTCGGACTGCGGGCTACATTCGACGCAAATGGTAACTCATCTACGTCGCACATAGCGCAGAGTCCAGCGCAAATGGCAAAGCATGTGACCGATGTATGGCGCTGGTCAGGTGCCATGCGAGGCATCATGTGCGGTCGGACGTAGAGTTATATCCGACGCAAATGGCTCCCAAATACGCATCGTATCCTTATCCGACGCGAGATCACGTCTCTCTCATTTGCGTCGAGACTGTGCCGTCGGACCGATGTCCGACGCATAAATGCGGTCCAGTCGTCCGATGCAAAATCGTTAATTACCGTACTAGTGGAGAAAAGCACGAAAAACCTCTCTCCCCCTCGATGATGTAATGAGTGGTGTCAAAGTTGTTGTTCTTCTTGCTAAGAAGCTCCTTCCTATGTTCAAAGTCAGGCTAAAAAGCGAAAGTACGATTTCGAGTGGCGCGGTGGTTTTTCGCGGGGTTCTAGCTATCGACGGGGGTTATGATGCTTCTAAGTGTCCTAAGTGTGAAAAGGTTATTCATCCGGTTAAAAATTGTGACGACACTTTGCGATACTGCTTTTATTGCAAGGAAGTTGGGCTCAAGTCTTTCTAGTGTCAGAAAAATCCTATTGCGACTAATCCCTTTTCCCGGTCTCGCAAAGCCAGGCGTACCCTACTGCTCCGCCGAAAACAGGATTTATATGATGATGCGAGGTGAGGTAGATATTCATTCGGATGTGATAACTAGTACATTTCTTGTTAACAATGTTCTTGCATATTTTTTGTTTGATATTGGGGCTACTTTGTGTCTTTTGTAGCTAGTTCTTTTTGCAAAGAAGGCTAATCTTTCGCCTAGATCTCGGTAAAATCTCTTATATCCCTTCCTTTTGGTGAGAGTTATCCTTACTTTTAAGAATTCAAGAATGTGTCGGTTAATATCTTGGGGACCGATTTGCTTGCGAATCTGAAGGAGGTCGACTTATTTGGAGTTTTATGTTATTCTTGGGGAGGATTTGTTGTTAGAGTATTATACCGGTATCCATTGCCACGATCGAGAAAGTTGTTCTCCTTGGTCTTAAAAGGTAATTGGGTTTCTTATGTTGGAATTGTGTTGAAGAAGGGTGTGAAGTTTGTGTGCGCTATGTGGATGAGAAAGACGCGTCGAGAAAGGTGAAGAAGTAAGTACCTGTGCATGGTTAAGGACTTGTCTCTCGAAGAGCGAAATTGAGAGTATTCCTGTAGTTCGTGAGTACTCAGATTTGTTTCTTGAGGAGTTACTTGAGATTCCTCCAGAACGAGATGTGGAGTTTGTTGTCTATCTGATTCCTGGTACTACTCTTATATCCAAGGCTCCTTATAGAATGGCGCCTCCTCAGTTGCTAGAGTTGAAGACTCGGTTACAAGTAGGGGTGTGCACCAATCCAATAACGGGCTGGAACCAGGTTGCACCGAGTGGACCGAATTTGGGATTGTTTTGGGCCAGGGGCCAGACCAGGCCGGAATTTTTCGTTCGGTCCGATTTTGGACTGTTGGATCGGAATCTATATTTAAAAAAATATATTTTTTATTTGATTTAAAGATATTTATAAATTAAAAACATTAAAATTTAATAACTTTAATAACAATAATACTAAAAGGTAATAAATAGTAGGTTTTTAACTTTCTAACTTTTAAACTTTTTTTAACATATAAACTTTTTTTTACTAAAATAACGAAAATTAGGTCCGTCGGTCCGATTGGAATTTTCCCGGCCTAACGGAAACCCGGAGTTCGGAATTTTTGTGGAGCGAGGCCGGACCGGAATCTTCGGTCCGTCTAAATTTCGGTCGAACCACGGTCTTTGCACAACCCTAGTTGCAAGAGTTGATCGACAGGGCTTTAATAAGGCCGATTGTTTCGCCTTGGGGTGATCCCATTGCTGTTCGATCAAAAGAAAAATGGTAGTGTCGAGTTGGGTATTGATTATCGAGAGTTGAATAAGGTGACAATCAAGAATAAGTATCCTATGCTTCGCATTGAATTTTTTTCGATTAGCGAAGGGTCTTGGAGCCTTTTCCAAGATCGACCGGAGGTCGGGTTATCATTAGATCCCCGGTGAAAAGGAATATATCCCGAAGATTGCTTTCCATACCGGATATGGGGACTATGAGTTTGAAGTGATACCTTTGGTCTCACGAATGCTCTGCGGTTTTTATGGATCAAATGAACCGTACTTTCCATGAGTACCTAGATACCGTGTTGTTGTCTTCGTTGATTATATTTTGGTGTACTCTAAGGATGAGAAGAGCATGAAAAGTATTTGGGGGGGTGTGAGTTCTGAGTGTGAAGGCGATTGCATTCCTTGGTCATGTGATTAGCAAAGATAGGGTTAAAGTCGATCCCGCTAAAATCAAGGTTGTGGTCGAATGGGAAAGTCTTAAGAATGTGTCCGAAGTTCGGAGTTTTCTTGGTCCCATTAGTTCTTATCGGAGATTTGTTCAAAATTTCTCCAATTTAGCTTAGCCTTTGACCAGATTGATGAGGAAAGATTGCGAGTTTCCGTGGTTTGATGATTGTGAAAAGGCTTTCCAACCATTGAAGAAGAGTCTCACCTCTCACTTTTGTTCTTAATTTGCCATCCGAAGGGGTCGGGTATGAGGTGTTCGATGATGTGTCAAACCACGATTTGGGTTGTGTCTTGATGTAGCAAGGGGAAGGTGATTGCCTATGCTTCGAGACGGTTAAAAGTTTGTGAGAGGAACTATCCGGCTCACGATATGGAGTTAGTTGAAGCTTATGCGAATAAGAGTTACTCGTCTCCATGGGGTTCCTAAGGATATTGTGTCGATCGGGATCAGAGGCTTTTGTCTCATTTCCGGGCTTGCTCGGCAATAAGCTTTTGGATACTGACTTTCCCATCTTTGCTACTTATGGCTGTAGGCGAGAGGACTATTCAAACTTTGGAGGATATGCTTCGTGGAGTGTGCTTTAGAATTTCGGCGATCGTGGGCCAAGTCTCTTAACTTGGTGGAGTATTCTTATAATAATAACTATCTAGCTAGTATCCAGGATGGCTCCATATGAGACTCTATATAGGAGGAAGTGTCGTAGTCCTACTTGTTGGAGCGACATTAGTGACTCCCTTGATTTTAGGAGCCAAAGTTGAGTCGGAATCTTGTCGAGCGGTGAAGGTTATTCGAGCTAAGTTGAAAGCCGCTCCGAAAGGTAGAAATCTTATGATGATATTCGTCGAAGCCTATATCTTATGAAGTTGGTGATAAGGTGCTTCCCAAGGTGTCTCCTGTGAAGGGAGTGATGCGGTTCGAGACGAGAAGGGTAAACTAAGTTTGAAGTATGTGGGACCACTGTGAGATTCTAGAGAGGATTGGAGAAGTTGCATATCGTTTGGCGTTGCCGCCTGAGTTTTTCATGATGTGTTTCATGTGTCGCAGCTACGTAGGTATCGTAGTGATCCTTCGCATGTGATTTCAGTTGAGTCGGTAGAGGTTGAGCCGAACTTGACTTTTGAGGAGCGACATGTCCGTATTCTAGATCGTCGAGAATCGTGCTTTAATGAGAAAGGTGATCTCGTTGGTTAAGGTACTTTAGAGGAGCCAAAAGTACAAGGAAGCCACATGGGAAACCGAAGAGTACATGAAACTCAATTACCAAAATTGTTAGTTCAGGGTATTTCATTTGTTATTTCAAGTTTCGAGGACAAAACTTTCTCAAGGAGGGGATTATAACACCCGTATTTTAGCTCGAGTTTTTCACGCTATCTTTCTTCCTAAATAGTTTCCCGTTGTGTTTTAGTTTTTAAATTTTTCAAAATAATATTTTGGGCATGCGAAATTTATCTTAAAAATTCTTGAACTTAGTTTATATTATTATAATTTAAGTTATGATATTTATTATTTAAAGTTATTATTTAGTAAGTTATTTTTCGTTAATTAGTCGCACGATTTATGCTCGTTCTTTTAATCGCTTTGGACCGTTTTTGGGTCACGAAAGTTAGTGCACCTTATCCCATGTGTGGGGCATGTGTTAGGCGTGTGTGGAGCAGGGAGTAGCCGGCCATAATAAGGGAGAGAATAAAGAGTTTGGGGGTTTCATTTGTGAGACTCTTGAGTTTGTGACCATTGTACTTAGGCTCTTAATTCCTAATCACTTAAACATATAATTTGAGCTTCCAAACCTCCCTAAAATTCTGATTTATTAACCATAAAATTCAGCTGACCTTTCATCATCATCACACGCCATATTTCAAGCATTAGAGGAGAAGAAAATTTTGTCTTCCTTCATCACTAACACTTGTTCACTTCTTGCTTCGTTCTTTGAAAGCTTTAACCTTTGCATTTGGGATTCTATGAAGCGATTTGGAGGACTCGATACCCGCGCACGTGGAGCATGCCTAACCTTGTTGCATTTCCCTGCACACCACCTGTCGTTCTAGGTAACTAGTAATTGTCCTAAAAACTGATAGAGATCGCGATAGTTTTTGGGATAAGGTTTAATTTTTTAGGAAAATGTTTAAGATTATTTATTATTAGTTGAAGTTGGAAATTTTGGATGAAAATGATTTAGTATATGTGTGTGCCGGTGTGTTTTTATGTGTGTTAGAAGAGGAATTTGTTGTGTTGTTTGTGTTGAATTAATTTGCATAATAAGTATATGATTACTATGTTTCTTATACTATGTTTCGATTATGTTTTAGGATGTTATTTTCATGTGCCTATTATAATTTATCATATATAGTTTATCATGGGAATTTTATTTATTTGAATCCTTGTATTTGTTGTGATGAAAAATAATGTTTAACTTGTGGTATTCTTGGATTTGGTCTGTGCGGAAATTTGGATTGTATGCTATGATTTTCGGATTGTGAAATTTTTGGTTTTAATTAGATTCGGATCGGCGGGAATTTTTCCCCGGGTTGCGTCGAAGGCACCCGGAGATGCGTCGGATGCAACGTCGGTGCGTCGCTTCACATTGCTCTGCCCCAAGCGGCGCACGCTCCCTGCGCGGCGACGCACTGTGCGAGGTAAATTCATTTGGTCGGTTTGTTCGGCTTGCATTGGTTTGGCTGAAATTTTTTAAAGTTTTGGTTATATGAATTATGATAAATGATGTGTGGTTATTTTGGGAATTAATTTATGATGTGGAATTTGTTAAGGTGGGTTGTAATCTATATGTTTTGTTTCTTTTGAGGATAATGGTGGTGATGAGAGTTGATAATATCCTTTTTGTATTATGAATCTATGATGTGGTTATGGAAATGTTGAATCATGTTTGAGTTTATTTTTGTGAGATTCGATTGTTACATGAAGATTATATTATTGTTATATTATTGATGAGAAGTATGAAATGTTACTTTTGAATTGAATTACTTGGGGTTGCGATCTCAGTTTTTCTGTGATTTGGGTGAAGGCCATTTGGGCATCCCTATTGATATATAGATGTTGATGATGGAGAAACTTTGAGTTGAGTTTGGTTTAATTATTTTTTTTGGGTTGTAATATATTCGGAGTGATAGATGTAGTCCTCGGTGATGAACATACCAACCACCTAGGTTGAAATCTAGGGGGTGTTACTCAGGTTAATTGTTGTCGTCCGAGAGGTCGGGAGGTGCGAGGGTATATCATGCATTAGAAGTTTGGCCATTCTTAGACACGGGCGTAGGGAACGTAATCCCATAGGGCATGCGGAGGTTGCGAATGGACAAACCTCGGGAAATGGGTTGCAATCAACGACTTTTCTGCTTTCTTTCTCTTATAAACTCTTTTATATCATACTGTATTGTTTGTTATGGAATACTCGATCATGAGAATGGTTGGTGATTACTCTTTGTCAATCTATGAAATTCATGCTTAGAATCTATGTTTTCATATGAGTTAGAAGTGTAGAGTTTTCATATGATTTGTTAGGTGCATTGTGTTGTGTATTTGTTGTAATAACTTTCTTGATTATTAAAGCTTATTGCTAATTCTATCTTGATTCTAGTTGTTCTAGGAGAACGATAGTTACTCCCACGATTGTGGATTATTGTTGTTTATATAATTTCAAATGGAGTTAAAAAGCCGGGTAGATCACTATTTGGGCATGGGAAGTGAGAATAGGAGGAGTACCTAAATTTTTAGTGTTTGTCTTAGTAGATGAGTTTTATGATGTAATAAGAAGGTCTTTTAGTCTCATAGGTGTTAAATAGTTTGGTTGGATTTATCAATGTTTTTTGATGGATTGTATTGTCACTTTTGAATTAAACTTTGACGTTATGTTTTGATTGGATTGTAGGAGGTTTCCTACCTCTCTTTGGATGAGTTTTAGATTTTCCTTGTGGTTTTGGATATTCTCTTTTATAATAATGTATTTTCTTTAACCTTTAGAGTGACATATCAGTCCGACGATATTTCATTATCGTCATCTATCTACTTTTGGATGTCTATTTTATTATTATGTTTATGTATAAGGGCGAAGCGTGACAATATGTGACTCCAAAATGCAATACGCGCTTAGGTAGACCAGGTTCACACAATTTATTGTGCACCCTAACGGCTTTACATAAAAAAACCGACTATATTAGAAAACAAACCGATCACATTATACCGAATCGACTATATCAAAAAATTTACTATATCATACAAAAAAATGACTATAAAAAGGTTATTATCTAGCTCTGGCTACAGTAAACCGGTGGGCTCATACCAAACGAAAACCGACTATATCAAATAAAAACCTGACTATAGCATAGATAGAAGCAAGTCCGTGCATTGGTGCGCTGATAAGTTATTGTGGATTCGTGGCCATCTGTAAGCATTTTTTTTTGCCAAAAATATAACTTATAGAGTAATATTATGAGTTTCCAAACAGGGAACTTCTATAAGGAGAAATTGAAAATTAATATGCTTAGCTATAACTATAAATGAGAGTACCCCTAAAAAAAAAAACTATAAATGAGAGAGTAAATTCCAAAGTTGTGGAGAATCCCCGATATTGTAGCTATCATTTGTAATTCCAGAATATTAGGGAGACATTGAACATTAAAACAAAGATAAACACAAAAAAAGATTCACTAAATTTAGGCCTAGTAGTCTAAAATCAACCAAAAACTTGCCTTTGCGTAAGCTTAGGAGGTAAATGCCATAAATGGAATTGAGGATCCCTTCTAATCCCTCTAATTCCATACTAGCCTCTGCAAGGAGGCAGTACCTTAATTTTTCTCTTTTGTTTTCTAAAAAAATAAA
The DNA here is from genome assembly GCA_947648045.1 of Beta corolliflora. Taxonomy (NCBI): domain Eukaryota; kingdom Viridiplantae; phylum Streptophyta; class Magnoliopsida; order Caryophyllales; family Amaranthaceae; genus Beta; species Beta corolliflora. The sequence goes on along the minus strand of CANSZD010002541.1, from coordinate 18,124 downwards.
TAAATAAATTTTTTTCTTTCTAGAATACCCTCTAACTGAGGCTAATTAATTATATTAGCTATAAATTTATCAAGGTTTAGGCCACCATCAAAATATATCACGACCACCATGGAAAAAGGTGGTCGTTATATGAAGAATATATTGTTTTTGGATTCTTTTAGGCGTGTCTAATATCTTTATAGAGGCCAAGGGAAGAGGTGGTATTAAAGACGGGGATGGCATTAGTCTTGTTCCAAGACCTGATGAGAAGGTTTTCAACTTAGAAAATTTTGATGCAGTGGGGGATGGAGAGACAGATGATGTGGAGGTACAATTAAAGTTAATTAGTAGATGAGAGAATTACAAAATAATAAAGAACCTTAAATATAAATGTTAGTACATATGGCACAATATAAAATAAAGGTTTTCGACGGTGTTACGTAGAACATATACTATTGAGATGTTCATACCTAATTGGTTTTAGCACTAACCTAAAATCTTTCACCTTCATATAATTTTTATGTTTGCATAATTATTGATAGTTCAATGCATTATGACAAAACTTTGTAAGTGACCTATGAATTGTAATATTCATGGTTCATAGTTGTGATGCATTTTTATAACATAGGTTAAGTTTACATTCTCTACATATGATATTTAAAATAGTTTTGTCACTATGCTCTAACTTAAGTTGGTAATTTAGCCTTCTTCCGTTTTAATTTATTCTCTAAAAATAAATGAGATTTAGATTCTCTAAACTCTACTAAATCCCTATAATACATGCATGTAAAAATTCTTAAGCTCATCTTACAAATGATTTTAGTAGAGCTATTCCTATTATTTTTCTATTAGTCTTTGTGATAAAAATATAAGTAATTTGCATGACAACAAATAATTTGACATAAGGTAGTCAAGTATATTTTGATTCATAATTTTAATTTATGAGGTTTATATAGAGCATAACATACTTTCTTATATCAAATTCATTTCTAATAATAGTTTTGACGCAATATTACTCTTTAAGAAAAAAAGAAATAATTTTTAATCAAGTATACTTTGAATTCTTTATATCTTATTGTTTACAATTTTATTCATATAGATATGTGATTTGAACTACGCTTTCCTAGAAAAAGAAATATATACTCCTCGTTAATTTTTAATGTTCCTAGTTTAACTTTTTTTTTAGCCTAAAAAGGATTTCCCTAAAATTATCAATAAGAAACAGACGGAGTATCTTTATTCATATTTATTCAACTTGTTCCAGGCTTTCATGGGAGCATTTAGGGCAGCATGCGACCACCCTGGTAAGGCAAGATTGTTAATTCCAGCAGGGCAATTTGCAGTATCACAAGTCGTATTTGCAGGACCATGTAAAGGTCCGAGCCCCATTGTGATACAAATTACAGGAACCGTGAAGGCAGTTCCTGATATCTCTATGTACCCAGAGCCCGAATGGCTTATCTTTGAACGTCTTAACGGTTTGGTAATTTTTGGTGGTGGAACTGTTGATGGCCAAGGGGCTCAAGTGTGGAAATATGCTGATTGTGACATAAATCCTCAATGTGCACGGCTTCCTGCTGTAAGCAAATATAAAACCTTATTATTTAATTAGTTATAATGCATGACTTGAATTACCAAATTAAAATAGAACAAAATGTATAAATATATAGGTTAGAAAAATTGATTATATTGATAAAAGAATCATGTGATAAATGTTGAATCTTATAATAGTAAGTGTTGCATGAATTATCAACCAGAGTATTCATATTATTAGAATGTGTTTGGAAAAAATTGTAATACAAAACAAGTCAATGTTATAAAGAAGCCATTTCTTTTTTTAAAAAGAATATACCTTGGTTTTCGAAAGAGGAGAAACAAAATTATGTTGTGGTGGGGGTTGTGAGTACATTTTACGGTTGTGAAAATAATACTTTCTCAATTTTATATTTGATATACCATATACGGTACAATATGCATGATATCCCTTTTTATACCCACTATTACCTTTATTTCGTCTCCTTTTCCTTTAATTTGTTTTAAAAATAGTTGAATAAGTAAATTTTTATGTTTACGTTTATAACTTCTAATAATTAATCAAAAGCTACTTAGAGTGTCTCTAAGGTAGCTACATCTTGTGTTAAAACATGTACATTGCCAATAAAATCTACGTTGGGCAATTAATTATCTCAATTCAGATACAATATTATTTACCATTAGGGACTTAGGGTATATATCATAATTGACTATTGTACACAATTGGCATATCATAGAACTACATTAGCCGATCAAAATGTAATTCTATAATTATCACATAGGTCCATCGTCAATCATATGTGAATACAACAAGTATTCTTAGCTTACATAACATTAGTTTAACATAAATTCACAATAAGCTAATTAGATTTATGGAAAATTAGAAAAAGGTAATAAGAAATGAAACAATATATAACAAATTATAAATATTATAAATGATGATATAAATAGATGGAAAAAATTGTCCTGGCCTGTGGGGAGAGATAAAGAAAGAAACTAATTGTAACTTTTAAGTTAAATTACTAATTTTCTTTTGCACATCTTGGCTTGCAGTCAATTGTTCTTAAAAATGTCAACAATGCATCCATTAGGAGGATCACAAGTTTGAACCCTATGGGATTTCACTACTTCATTACAACTAGTAAGAACATCAGAATGCAAAGGCTTCATATTAAGGCTCCCAGTGATAGTCCTAACACAGATGGTATCCATATAAGCTCTTCTGACCTGGTGAAGATTGCCAGATCCCGCATTGAGACTGGGGATGATTGTATCGGCATTCTCCAAGGATCAACTCGATTGGCCATCAACAAAATTATATGTGGCCCTGGTCATGGAATTAGGTACAATATCCATCACACATACATATTTCTTATGACACCCACCTTTGGTACACGAGAAGGACTTCAGAATTTTTATATTTAATACTATCATAGAATTTTTAGCTGTCTCTTATATTTACATAATAAACAAGCTTCAATGATAATCCAATAGTTTTCCTAGAACTTGCTTTCAATGTTCTCCTTATCTTTAATCAAATTTGTGAGGTAAATTCAAACTTAATTTATTTCATCTTTTGCATAGCTTACTTCATTAAGATTACGTGTATATCTTGCTATTATTGCTTCTATGATGTCCAAAAATTAAGACAATCATGTGCTATAACACTCAGCGACACCTTAAAACTATGGTTATCGGTGTGTTGCGATACCTTAAATAATAAGCAAGCTTTATCGAAAACCCAATAGTTTTCCTGTAACTTATTTTCAATGTTCTTATTATTATTATTATTATTATTATTATTATTATTATTATTATTATTATTATTATTATTATTATTATTATTATTATTATTATTATTATTATTATTATTATTATTATTATTATTATTATTATTATTATTATTATTATTATTATTATTATTATTATTATTATTATTATTATTATTATTATTATTATTATTATTATTATTATTATTATTATTATTATTATTATTATTATTATTATTATTATTATTATTATTATTATTATTATTATTATTATTATTATTATTATTTTAATCTATTTTGGGAGGTAATTTTAAAATCAATTTATTTGATCTATGGCTTACTTCATTAAATTATGTGTATCCCCCCATTTTTGTTTCCATGAGGAATAAAAATTAGACACTATGTGCTATAACACTTGGCGACACCTTAAAAAATTTGGTTATTAGTGTGTTAGGGTACCTTAAATAATATGCAAGCTTTAATTATAATCAAATAGTTTTTCTAGAACTTATTTTTAATGTTCTAATTATTTTTTATCTATTTTGAGATATACATTAGACTTATATTGATCTTTTACATGGCTTACTTCAATAAAATTATGTGTGTTAGTTATTGGTTTCATGAGGTCTAAAAATTAAGCCAATGCCTCCACAACAACATAAAGTATATGATATATGAGAATCATAACCTCTTTTTTTATTCCATAAGAAAACATGAGAATTTTGATGTTTCTCTAAAATGCCTTAAATACTCCTATGTCATTAATATTCAAATTGTTAAAAAATTCATTATTTTAGTGATGATATAAATGTTTAAAGTTATTTTTTCTATTAATTATGTTTTATGTACATCGAAGCACGCACCGTGCATCACGTACATATAAGACTAGTTTATTTCAATACTAACTCATATACTTGCTTTATGCTAGTATTGGTAGCCTTGGAAAGTATGAGGATGAGGAAGACGTGAAAGCTGTCCAAGTAAAGAACTGTACACTTCGTGACACAACCAACGGAATCAGAATCAAAACTTTTCCGTTCAAGCCTAATGTCATTCCAATCAAAGCTTCTGGATTTCTTTTTAAAGATATTGTCATGGATAATGTTGAGAATCCCATTATTATTGATCAGGAGTATTGTGGACGCGGTCATTCTTGTGTTAACAGGGTAATCTCAATCCTTCTGCATTAGATTATTTTCACAAGTTACAAATAGTTGTTTTTCTTAATAAGTTTAATATTTTTCATGATTCCATAATTGTTGACTACATTCAAATGTGCATATTTTTTTTTTGAGATAAAATATTGCATTGTACAAAATTGTGCATACATATATAGTATCATACTAATTATTATTTTTGGTAAGCAATCAAGATATATTGCACTAAAAAACAAAAGCAACATTACATCTCAAAGTTTCAAGGGGAGAGACAAACCTTCTAGGTAGGATTGTAGGATTCCTATGGCCCTATTCCACTAAACTAAACAAAAGCAAGCTCAAGCAGAGCCATAAAAACCCCTAAAACCCTCAACAAACATTACAATCCTCTCACCATTGCCTATCTTCAGAATTATATATTACCGACATTACAATATTTTTTATAAGCATTATCTTTTGTCCAGAATGCTTCATTCCTCACTCTCTAGAGTCTAGACCATATATATTGTACAAGCTATAACAACAAATAAGATCTTCTTTGAAAATATGAGCCTTTGTAACTTCTTCTAACCCATCTGACATAGTGTCATACTATTAACTGATATCTTCAATAAGACTTCTATATCACATGGGACTAGAGTAGGTAAGTCAGGTTATAAATATAGCCTTTACAAATAGGTGAAAATATACTTCATTCTAGCTTAAAATAAAAGACAAAACTTATCATTTTTAAAAGTTTTAATATAATTGCAACAAAAAATATATTTAGCACCGACTTTTCTTTATCTCTCCCTATCATATGATCCCATCCTTTCTGATTCTTATGCGCTCCCCGCATCTCGCACGTATTTTAACTATAACGTATTACATTTAAGAATGGAAATGAAATCCAACCATTAAGTAGACTATACTGAGACACTTTTCTGATTTGCTTTATTGTTTTTTATTAGCATTAATTAGAATATTACATTAATCATCCTAACTTATGTGTGTAGCCATCCAAAATCAAGCTTAGTGATATCTTCTTCTATAACATAAGGGGGTCTACAACATCATCTGAGGCTATCAACATCAAGTGCAGTTCTGCAGTACCTTGCCAAAATGTCCATCTCCACAACATCAATTTGATGGGTCTAAAGGGCCCAACAACTGCTTCATGTGTTAACGCCAAAATTAATTTTCTTGGACTACAAGTCCCATTCTTGAAGTGCTAAATTGTTTTATTAATAGTCTTATATTGTACTTTTGGCTTTGCACTTCATTTATGTGATTTCATTATTGTTAAAGTGGTGAAAAATGCAGTGTTTCATTTTTTTGTCCTCGTAAAGACAGTAATCATCACCTATTTATTTATCTTCTCTTTTCCAAAAAAAAGCAAGCTATTAATCGTCAATAGTAATGGATGTGAGTTAGATTTACCTATGGCATGAAATACAATTTCATTGGTAAAGGAATATAATTTCAATGGTGTACAATGACTAAAAAAAAATTATCCGTAGAAGAGTAATATTTTTATACAAGTAAGATTATGATTGTACTCGTTTAACCATGTTCTATTATGCCTTCTTTCTCACACTACACATGATTTGGTCCTCATTTTGTCTTCGCCATCCTTTTTCTCTCGTAATTCTTTTATCAACTATGAGATATGGTGTAACTGTTGCACCATATCTCGTGTAACATTTACTTCACAAGTGTAAGAACTTCCACCTTTGTATCCTCCATCTCTTCCTTGTAAGTTTCAATATGTTTTTCTCTCTCTTCAATCCTACCGGGGAATTCATCGGAAGTTTGAACCCTTGCAACAACAGATCTTCGTTCATATAATTCATCAGCGTTAAATCTTGGAACCAGATTTTCGAGATTTGTTCTTGAAATCAAACGAAATCTAACCATATTTTCGAGATTTGTTCTTGAAATCGAACGAAATCTTCGAACCAGAATTTCGATTGTTCTTAAAATCAAACACTCAAAAAAGAACAAACATCAAAGCCATGGATCTTCTAGCTTTAGCTTTTGAAGCAATGATTCTTCAAATAGCAAATCTATTGCCATATTTTAACCCAAAATCACGATAAAAAACACTCGAAATTAGGATTTTATACCTGAAAATTTTCGAAATTCGCCTGATTACCACTTTGAATTGATTCTGGTGGTTGGCAAATGAATTTGAGGAGAGATAAAAAGGTTTTGTTGCAAACCTGCAACTGATGTTATGTGATCTTCTATTATGTTTTACAATTGAATTTGGCTGGAAAGAATTTTCCAATAATTCAAAGTGAAGTAAGCATGAAGAGAGAGAGAGAGAAAAATTGGAGCAAAGAACTATACCAGCGAAATTGAAAAATGAACAACCACCAAGCCACAACCAACCACCGCCGAAAAGTTCTCTCCTCCATTCCCCATGCTGCCATCGCTCTTCTCCGCCTCTTTGAAAACCTCGATTCTCGCTTTTCTCAGTTTGAACGAGATTGTTGTACACTTCGATTGTCGTCACCGGCAGCGGATTGAGGAGAGAGAAAGAGGAAGAATTTCACAGGTTTTAGATGTTCAAACTTTTGGTTAACATTTCTCTCTCCTCTCCTCCTCTTCTTCTTTTTTTTATTAAATCACTAACCTTACCTCTAAAAATGATAATGAAATATAATGACATAAAAATAAAAATTAAAAGTTTGCTTAAAAATAAGTAAAAATGACGTGAATAAAGAATGTGAAGTATTCACTGATACGCTAACGAGCTTGACTAATAATTATAAAATAGGGAAAAAGGCTGAGTCATTACAATGGTGTTTGATAAAAAAAATGAGTAAGAATAATGACAAAAATGAATAATAATTATATGAGTACATAAGGGTAGAAATACACATAATAAAATAGGGAAATGACATACAAGTCATCTTGGGGTGACGTAAAAAAAAACGAGTAAGAATGGCCACAAAAAACGAAGACAATGATATGGTGCACATACGGGTTGACGAATAATAATAATAATAATAATAATAATAATAATAATAATAATAAATGTAAAAATTACATAAAAATTACATAAAAATGAAAAGGGGTAAAGGAGGTTTGAAAAAAAAAAGTACTAAAGCAAACTTCGCATAGGGAAATGATGAAACATGATTAGTATAGAGTTTTTTAAGGCGCGTTTTTAGTCACATATTAGTTGCATATTAGTCCATATAGTTGTGCATTTTAGACATTAACTGCACTAAATTATCCATTTTGACTTTATTACGCTTCCTGTTTGGGTGTTTTCTTAACTTTTCGGGTAGTTTAGTAAAATTGTGGAAGTTTCGGAACGAGATGACATGAAGTGGATGATTGTACAAGGAGAGTTGGTGATCATGGATGTTCTATACGAAGATTTACATCATATGAAGCTTATTTGACATTCATAAGGGTAATGGCATAGCTTATTGGGGTTAATATGAGCTAGAATTGAAGAAATAACATTGTTTACGAAGATCAGTTTGACCACCTGTGCACTTTTTGGCATATCTCGAGATGTACTTATCGGATTAATGCGATTCAAGTTGCATTGGAAAGTAGACTCGAAGAGCTTAACGGTAGGTCATCATAGCCTTCATACGATGTCTGTAGCTCAAGTTACGGGCCCGTCAAAGTTGACCCAGCGGTTCAGGAAGCTTGAACCAGCGCCCGATGACTTGGTGCTTTGCAACGCCTGCTACTGCCCTCGTCCAATGGCTGTCCAGCGCCCAATGGTCGAGCAACCTGCTGTCATGTGTGATTTAGAGTCTCCTCTTCATTGCTCCTTATTTTATTTTTTTATTTTTAATCTTTAATTAGGGAGTTTGTTTAGAGAAAATATAAATAGGAAAACTAAAAGAGATATTCACTCTCTCTCTCATACATTTTTTTATTTTCTGAATTAGAATAGATTTTCTTTCTTCTTCTTTCAACATTGAAACCCTAGTTTTCACTATTCTCCATTAATTCAAGTTCTAAAGGGTATTCTCTTCAATTTCTATTTCCTACTTGTTTTGTTAATTGCTTGAATTTCTACTATTGTTGTTTGTTAGTTTCAATCTCCTACTTTTCAATCATGAATTCTAGGTTAAATTTTGTTATTGATTTTGCCTATGAATAGTGAGTAGTCTCTTTGCTGGGGCTTTGGGGATCCATGAACAATTCAACGAAATAAGTTATTTGTCAATTGATTAGTTTCAAGAATTACAATTGAATTCCTATTATTGAATTTTCATTGCTTGCAATTGACTCCGGCTAAGTTTAATTGTGTGCTAAGCATTTGTTGAATTTGATGCCGAGAGGTAAGAATACCACAAAAGACCAAAAGAATAGTAGGCACGACCTAATCTAGGCAAGAGCGAGAGCCACTAGAGGAGTTTTGAGGGAGACTAAGTTTCAGAGAATTAGTGAGCCCTAATTTGATGAATTCTTGAAGCTCATTAGTTTCTCACTTTTCAATTGATTTGTTTGTTCATAGAACCACGTTCTAGTTTTAGTTAATTTGATCAAGTTTTTATTTAGTTTTCATAGCTAGTTTTCTAGTTAATCATAATTTCAAATCCAAGGCCTTCATACAATCTGACTTTTAAGAACTAATAGAGTGCATAGCTTCCTCGAGGATACGATCCCTACTTCCCTAGCTATATTTTTTAGTCGGGTGTCATGGTTAACTTTGATAAGAGTGCGATAGCCTGTTTCAGCCTTGGCGCTGCCTGGGGAGGCAAATTGAGAACTTGTTAGCCGGGTTTGAATTCTTTTTATTTTTATTTTCTTTTATTGGTCTCAAAGAATCTCTTCGGGTTCTTCGAGACAGCTTCACACTTGTTTGGAGTTTCGCGTTGAGTATTTTCAGGCCTTCTTTGAGTTCGTATGCGATTTTGGTACGATCCAACCCGAAAGGAGACTTCGGCTACGTCGAAACGAAGCAGTGAACGAGAGCAAAACATCCATTTAGGGGAACTCACTATTTCGGGATTCGGCTAGCTTTCTTTTTAAGAGCAAGATTTCATCATACGAAGAAATGGCTGGAGAAGAACGTTCCTTAAGGGACTATTCCCAACCAAATACAAACAAAAATGCCGGAGTTTTCCCTATGCCCGAGATGACTGCAAAGAACTTGGAACTCAAGCTAGCTATGAATATGGGTTGAAAGAAATCAATTTGGCAGAACTCCAACGGAAGACCCTAATCTCCATATTTCTAACTTCCTCGTAGCACGCTATTACCAAAAACAACATGGTGTCACTCAAGATCATATTCGCCAAATGATGTTCCCATTCTCATTGAAAGGACAAGGCAAGACAATGGTCAGATAGTCTTAATTGGAGTTCAATCAATAGTCAGGGATGAATTAGCTCGTATTCTATAAGAAGTACTATCCTCCGGAGAGAACAAACTACTCTTAGGAGCCGTATCACAAATTTCAATCAAGAATCAAATGAGTCTCTACATGATACTTGGGAATGATTCAAGGAGTTGCAAAGGCTTTGCCCTCATCATGGTCTTCGAGAAGTGGTTGCTAGTCCAATCATTTTATAATGGCTCGGGGCAAGAATCCTAAACGATTTTGGACTCTCGCGAATGGTAGATTCATGAACCAACAGTGAATGCTGCATATGATCTTATTTAAGAGATTGCCATCCATAACTCACAATATGGCAATCCAAGAGGGCATTCAAAGCAAGGAGGCAAGCACGTTATCGATCATGAGTACGAGAGTTTAGCCGGTACAAATGAATGCTATCACGAATGTGCTGGACAAGCTATAACCGCCCGCCTCTACAACCAATGTCCGCATGCAAGGGCCGCCCATCGATGCCATGATATCTTTTGTGACTCATGTGGTTCATTCGTCATGATTCTCAATCTCGCCAAAATTCTACGTGAGCAAATACGTGCCTTTCAAGCCTATAAGAATAATCCATTCTCCAACTTCTACAATCCAAAGCTACAAGGATCATCCATACTTCTCTTACAAAAAACAACGTGCAAAACCCACAATCATTTGCACCACCACAAAGAATAACAACCACGTGCTCAACAACAAAAAAATCGAGGTTTCAACCTCAAGGACCATTGTGCCCCACCCGGGTTCATCGACCATCTTTCAACCCAGATACTACAAGCACCACAGCTAATAATGAGATCTCTGAGATGAAGACTATGATGATGCAAATGCAAAGAACATGGAGGCTATGCAAGCTCATAACAAGCAAACTTGAGACACGCTTAGCAACAAGTCGCCCAATCAATACCTCAAAGGGCAACCGCCATCTTCCATCACAACCATCACAACAAAACCCTTCGAGAGACACAAGCAATGCTATTGCTCTCAGGAGTGGTTCCACTTATGATGGCCCACAAATGCCTATTGATGATGCCAGCTTGAAGGTAGTGAGAGCAATGATGTGGTGATAGAGAGCAACGATCCGTAGTTGCATTCCCTCCAAAGGAAAAGGAAGATCCATCAAAGAAGGCTATCAGAGATGACAAGCCCTCGCACACACTACCGCCTCCTAAGGTGCCATTACCCTTCCCTAACAGGTAAACAGAGTAAGAATGACTCCCATTTCAAGAAGTTTCTTGCATTGTTAAAAACTTACAGGTTAATGTGCCATTTAATCAACTAATCACGCAGTTCCTACTTATACAAAGTTTTTGAAAGACATTCTAGGAAACGTGAACTTAGTTCGGTGGGAGACTCGCCGCACTAAATCAAGAATGCAAGGTCGCATCGCAAAATAAGTCTCCACCAAAACTCAAGGACCCCGAAGTTTTTCCATTCCTTCGTAACATCGGTCCCCTTTATATCGATAAGGCTCTATGTGATTTAGGGGCCAAAGTTAGTGTTATGCCATTGTCCTGCTTGCAAGAAATTGATATGTGTTCTCTTTAAAGTTTACTAACATTACCTTTAACATGGTCGATAGAACTCATTAAATACCCTAAGGGTATTTTGGAAGATGTGCCACTGAGAGTCCGGAAGTTCTTTATTCCCGTGGATTTTGTCAGTGTTAGACATGGACGAGGATGCTCACATCCCCATTATACTGGAGACCATTTTTACGCATCGTGTGTGCCGTTATTGATGTTAAGAATGGTAGTCTAACTCTCACCGTAGGGGATGATAAGGTTACTTTAACCTTAGTTCGCTTTGAAAAGTCCCATGTTAGAACAATCATGTTGGCTATAGATATTATTGAGATCGTTCAAGATGATGTGCCTCGATCCCTTCAAAAGGATCTTCCTGAGGGCTATTTGTGTTTGGATTTCCGACGCAGTGAAGAAGATGTTGAAATTGATGAATTGGAACATAATCTAAATGGTAAGGAATTGAATTTGAGGAAGGTAGAAAGTTCTTGGAGCTACCTAGGCATGCTTGTACCGGCCACCGAGGTAAAGCAACCCGAAATGAAACCCCTCCTCTAATTTGAAATATGCATTTCTTGATGAGAAGGAATTATATCCAATATCAAAGTTCTAATCTCACCGATGGCCAACTTGAGAAATTGTTATATGTGCTTAAGAGTCATAAAAAGGCCATCAGGTTATACTATCGATGACTCAACTGGTATTAGTCCTCGATTTTTGCATGCATCGCATTCATTTAGAGGAAGATCATAAACCATGCATACAGTGGTCAACGTCGATTGAATCCTAACATGCAGAGGTAGTCAAGAAAGAGGTGATGAAATTACTTGGATGTCGGCATCATCTATCCCCGTTCCTGATTCTAAATGGGTAAGTCCAGCTTCAAGTAAAAGCCTAAGAAAGATGGGACTACAAAACTGTTCGTAATGATAAAAATGAACTTATTCCTACTGAGTTGTTACAGTTAGGCGAATGTGCACGATTATAGAAAACTGGAATGTCGCCACTAAGAAGGATCACTTTCCCCCTTCCCTTCATTGATCAAATGCTTGAAAGGTTAGCTAGGCATAAGTATTTCTGTTATTTGGATGGATACTGGATTCTTTCAAATCCCTATTCATCCAGATGATAGAGAGAAAACTACATTTACATGCCCATATGGTACTTTTGCATATCGTAGAATGCCCTTGGTCTTTGTAATGCCCCCGCTACTTTTCCAAAAAGCAGTATGATGAGCATCTTTTCGAGTTCATAGAGTCAATTATGGAAGTCTTCATGGATGATTTTAGTGTCTATGGTACTAGTTTTGATTCATGTTTGGATAATTTGACTAAAGTGCTAAAAAGATGTGAGGAAGTGAATCTTGTTTTGAATCGGGAGAAGTGTCACTTCATGGTTACCCAAGGAGTGGTACTTGGCCATCTTATTTCCGAAGCGTGGCATCGAGGCAGACAAGGCTAAGATCTCATTAATTGAGCACCTACCTCCACCAAAGAATGTCAAAGGGGTAAGAAGTTTTTGGGTCATGTGTGTTTTTATCGCAGTTTATTAAAGATTTTTCTAAAATCGGTAAACCACTAACCCAATTGCTTTTAAAAGAAACTGAATTTGATTTTACCGATGAGTGTCTTGAGTCTTTCAACAGATTAAACAAAGCTTTTGATTTCAAAGCACCTATCATACAATCTCCCGATTAGGGACCTTCCGTTTCGAGATAATGTGTGATGCAAGCGATTATAGCTTGGAGCCGTGTTGGGACAGAGAACGTACAAGGTTTTACATGCCATCTATTATGCTAGTAAGACCTTGGATGGAGCTCAAGTTAATTATGCCACGACCGAGAAGGAGTTACTAGTCAGTAGTATATGCCTTGGATAAGTTTCTGGTCCTATCTACTTGGATCGAAAGTTGTTGTCCACACCGATCATGCAAACCTCTAAAGTATCTCCTTGCAAAAAAGGAAGCCAAGCCTCGACTCATTAGATGGATTTTGTTGCTCCAAGAATTCCGACCTCGAGATTCGTGATAAGAAGTGGAGCAGAGAATGTGGTCGCCGACCACCTATCGAGGATCCGTCATGATGAAAAGTGTGAGTCTACTCCCATTGATGACTCATTTCCCGATGACCATTTACTTGTTGTTACAGGCCAATTCTCCATGGTTCGCCGACTATGCCAATTACATTGTCAGAGGGGGTCTTACCTCCTAATCTCTCTTATCAAAGAAAAAGAAAAGGTTTCTCTATGATGTTCGTAGGTATTTCCCGGGATGACCCTAATCTCTTTCGTGAGTGTGCGTACGGCCTTTTATCGCAGATGCATTCCAGATTGGGAATTCTATGGTGTATTACACCATCATGCCACCATCACCTTATGGAGGTCATGCCGGACCTTCCAAGACTATGTTTAAAGTGCTTCAATCCTGTTTGTATTGGCCTACTATACTCAAGGATGCTAGAGCCTTTGTAATCGCCTTGTGATTCATGTCAAAGAACCGGAAACATATCAAAAGACATGAGATGCCTCAAAATTCCATACTAGAAGTTGAAATTTTGATGTGTGGGCATCGATTATATGGGACCATTCCTCCCTCTCATGGGAATCGGGTTCATCTGCGTAGCCGTGGACTATGTGTCCAAGTGGTCAAGCCATTGCAACACCGAATGCCGACTCTAATACCAGATGAAATTGTTCAAGCAAATTATCTTCCCCTGATTTCGTGTTCCTCGAGCTATAATTAGTGATGGGGATCCCATTTTCATGAGAAGAGATTGGATAAACTACTGGAGAAATATGGAGTCTATCATCGCATAAAGCCGGGCGTATCACCCTCGTACAAGCGGTCAAGTTGAGGTCTCTAATGAGAGATCAAATCCATCCTTGAGAAGACTTGCAAGATCTAGAAAAGATTGAGTAAAGCAAGATAAGTGACACGCCATGGGCATATCGCATGCCTTTAAGACTCCAATTGGTACCTCTCCATATCGGCCGGTTTATGGAAAAGCGTGTCATCTTCCAAAGGAGTTAGAGTATAAAGCATTTTGGGCCATCAAGGAATTGAATATGGATGCAAACTTGAGGGAGAGAAAAGACTTTTCAATTGAATGAGTTGGATGAGTTCCGCTTTGGGGGAGCTTAAGTGATAGTGCCAAGATTTACAAGGAGAAGACTAAAAGATGGCACCATAAAAGGATCGTAAAGAGAGACTTTCCAAGTGGGTGACAAAGTGTTATTGTTCAACTCTAGATTGCGGCTTTTCCCCTGAAAGCTAAAGTCTAGGGTGGAGCGGTCCCTTCACTATCACTTATGGTGGAGTAAGTTCGGGTGCCCAGCGAGCCAAAACGATAAGGGCGAGAAGTTCAAAGTCAACTGGACAACGCCTTTAAGCACTACTATGAAGGGCTTAATTTAGCCTGGGGTTGGTGGAAGAGATTAATTTCCACGACCCCAACTCCCATTGGAGCATATGAGAAACCAAGGTCTAGCTTACGTACCAGGTGATAATAAGCGCTTTTCGGGAGGCAACCCGAATTTTCTAACTCTTTTCTTTTTTATTTTAGGTTTTACTTTGTTGTTATGTTTTTTTATTTTATTTTGTTTTTATAGTGTTAAAAAAAAAAAATGAAAAAATTGGAAAAGAACAAAAATATTTTTGGAATTGGGTTCACTTGAATTCAATGTTTTTAGGTTAGTATTAGATTATTTTTATTTTTTTTGGATTCACTTGAATTCATTTTTATCTTTATTTTTATTTATTTTTACTCACTAACGAAATAACAATGTGTGTTCTGTCGAGTTCGACAATGTGTAGGTGGAATGGCGATTTAGCTTGTGGCCCTGAATGTATTTCCATCGCCCAATGGGTTTACTAATGCGCATGAGTGCTTGTTCGCCTAGCCCGCCGACCGTCCATCGCCCAATGGACCTCTGTGTCTGCTCCCGATCTCAAAGCACACTGTCAGCCCGCTTGATAAGCTACATTGCTCAAGGTGTTACAAGTCGAAAAGAAACCAGAGAAAAGGAAGAAATTAGGGGACATGAAGAGATTAAAAAAAAACAAATTAAGCAGACTAGAGCAAAGAACAACACGCTCAACCCCTCTTCTCTCGCGCCCACCGATCCGAACCCGCACCGCGCACCACCCAGCCTGCCGGCGCGCCACCTTGGACGGCCCACGCAGCGAATACAAAGCCTGGTCGCGTCCCGTTTCGCATAAAAACAGCAACCACCCGCTAAAGCACCGCCGCGCCACCGCGTAGACCACCGCGGCGCACCACCCGCGCCAAGCCGCCACTCGTAGGCACCACCGCCGCTCCTCCCCGCCGTCCAGGCTGTCAAAACAAAACAAAAAAAAAAAAAATTCGTAACCCTAATATCGAAATTAACTTGGGGATTTTGATTTTACTCTATTCCTTAGCAATTTGGAGTAATCGAGACTTCTTGACCCATTCGGACTTCTTTTTAGGTGTTTCAACTTATCCCTAAGCATGGAGATTGAGTAAGGCATTCATCAACACTTGATTTTGAGAAGAACAGAGTAATTTTTGATGTTGCTACTTGATTTTATTCTCTTTCTTTGGGGTGGTTTCCTCGTCGAACCGGGTGATTTGCTCAACATCGACTTTGTGGAAGTTGGTTCATTATTTTGATCAATTTCATAAGTATTTGTGGTGAATTTCCGCTTTGATTGGTGCCTTGATACATTGGTGACTTGAGTTATAGAAGTGATTCTTGGTTGCTTATTTCGGTGGTCACGTGATTGACATTATGGAACCCACTCAAAAGAGATCTTTCCTAATACAAGTCCAAAGCTACTTTGAGCACTACAAAGACTACCAAAAAGAAGCAAGCTCCCGGGCTACACTCGGGCCCACTCCACGCCCGAACATAACCCCCCTTCTTCCTCAGCTCACTCAATTTCTCATGGTTAAGTCAATCTCAACAAAGACTTATGCGCCACTCTTCGGAAACAACGAGTCAAACCTACTCTTCGGTACTCACCTCAAGATGCTAAGAAGTTGGGGTTACTGATTGTTTGGAACAACTTGCACTAAAACAATGGTTTTCGATAGATCTCTACATTTGAAAGAAGAGGTTTATCCAACTTCTCGGGTTCGAGTTTCTCTCTGTCTGGAGTTTGTTTCAAGAAGGCATATTTTTCATGCTGGGTGGTGTGACAAGACGCATGAGTCCCGTGGTAGTGCTGGGTTAATGAGCTATTTCAAACTTGCCTCGATGGAACCGTTGGCCCCGAGTCATTTAAATCTTTTTGTGATAATGTCACCAAAAGATTTCTTGTTCCTAAGCGCTTTGGAAAGAAGTCACGGGTCGTAGGATTGGGTAGTTGGTTCAACAAAGTCCTTTGCTTTGTCAATCCCGCCATTCGCATTCACAGAGGCCGTCCAGTTTCTATCCTAAAGGGGAGATGGGACGTCATACAAATGACTTTCGGATGTTATGTGGTATTGTTCCTGGCTGACATCCCGCTTAGATGTGGTCAACTCAACTTTGACTAAGGCTTCTTGATCGAAGCTTTCATATGGGAACGTGACCATAATACGTGTTCTATCACTATGGGTAGTTTTGTATACTATTTTTGCCAAGCATTTTAGAGTTGACTTATCTTCTCTTGACATGTTATCTGATATGCCCTCCTCGATATAAGGCAAATGGGAGAATAATTATAAAATGGTTAGTGACACTAGGTGGCCATAACTACGAATGGTTTGTCAAAGGCGAAGTGAGCGATGCCGCAAAGCTCCTTATGCTCGTTTGCTCACTCCGCAACCCGCTTCGAGCAACCCTGCTCTGTTGTTCACCCGAGTGCTTCATCTTCTACACCTCTAGCAATTTCTGATGAGCCATGTGCCGCCGCCTCGCACTTCCGTGTCGCGTGGATCCATGCACCATCTTCGCTCCGATCATCCCTATTCTCTGCCTGTCCTGCCCTCATGTCTGGTGATCCTAGCACTCCACCAGCACTCTACCACCACGAAGGTAGTTTCAACTCTTCATGGATTGTTTGCCTTACTTCTCTCAATGTATGTGCTTGATCGCTTAGACAACTTGAAAGAGAGTCTGCTGACAATTGATTCTCAAGGTTGTTTTGCATCATCGCCAGAGCTTCGTCTCACCGCTCCCTCTATTGATGCTCCCCGCCGAATCATCTTCTGAGGCGGCTTGTACGAGTGAGCTTCTTCTTTCCCTTTCTCCTAGTTGTATGCATTGCACAAAGGAGGACACCTGTGTCTCATTTAGCTTGGGGGAGGGATACTTATCTTTATTGCTTTTCTTAGGATTGCTAGGATGGTTTGTACCACTCACTAGATGTGGAGTTTACTTGCAACCAAAAAAAAATTTGTAACGTTTTTAGTTGTTAGTGTTTTCATTCTCCCTTAATGCTACTATTGGATTCTTCGAATCGAGTGTGTTTCCCTCGTGCCCTTTGGTTAAATTTTTTTGGAACTTGTGATTGCCGGAGACCGGTCACCGTAAACTCTTGGCTTCTTTTTCCGATTCCTTGGTATTACCGAACTTGAATTTCCGAGCCTTATCGTCTATTGTTTGGAACAAGGAAGAGTTTAACTTGTAAGGATTTGAGCTTGATTTCTATCTTACTATTTCCTTCTTGTGTGATTAGTTCCCCCGTGTGTCACCGATCTCAATCTTGGCTTGGTACTAGTCTTGTTAATCGTGTAATTGCATGATGAGCATGATAAGGCCTCATTTGTTAGGAGCCGTGCTACATTGATTTTAGAGGACAAAATTTTCCACTTGATCCCATATTTTGAGCCTTACCTTTCTTCATGTTTAACCACATTAC